>BQNB010105253.1:0-23645 GCA_026074375.1 Tanacetum coccineum
AGTTTAAGAACAAACGCGTAAAACCCTAAAAATAAATTGTGCATTACATAATGTCGTACAATGACCTAAGTTACGAGGTGTTATACACAAAGTATAGCTAAGGCTCACAGACCAAAACTAAGCCATAGCTTGGGCTTAGCTTATTGGGCCGTGACCTAATAAGCCCCAAATAAGCTATCCTTAGCTTATCTTTAAGTCATTAAGCTATATGAGTTTCTTAAATACCAAAATAAGCTATAACATAAACCATGAAAATAAGCCAGACCACAATAAGGTCTACAATAAGCCGCGGCTTATTGGGCCTTATTGGGCCATAAGCATTATAAGCTCAAAACGAGTATGTTTAGCTTATTAATAAGCTAATAAGCTATGTAGTATGTTCAGTTCTTAAAATAAGCTATCAAAATAAGTAATAAAAATATGACAAGAGAGGTAAATAACCAAAACCACTTTCTTTTTGGTTTCTTGTTGTGTTTGAAACATATAAGCCCAAAATAAGCTCTTTAAAGCTTATCAATATACCGAATAAGCCATAATATATAATAAGCAAATAAAGTCTCTTCACCAACGCAACCACTTTATTAAAATGACTAACCCTTGTTTCCCCTTTTACCCTAGTTCGAACCAAACACACCTTTTTATGGGGTTTCATACATTTTCTATGTTTGATTTTTAGTAAACGCACCGTACAACTAACATCTATGCATCATTAGTCATTCAAATGTACAAGTTAAATTAAAATTTGAAGACTTACAAAAGAGGGTTTTGAAAATGAGATTAGCACGAAACCAAACAACCCAAACATTGTTTTTGTATACCCACTCCTATTAGAATCAACCCGGTACACTTAGACCTCTATGTTTTTTATTAAAGTTGGAAAACAATTGTGTTTGTGTGTGTGTTGTGGGTCGGACGAGACTAGAGGGAGAGAGGGAGGAGAGAAAGAATTTTGTGTGTGTGAAATAATGTGTAGTATGTGTTTTTGAAATGAAAGATAAGGCAAAATATACACACACCTTCTAGACAAAACTCCTAAAAATGGGCCTTGTGGTGTCCTAGAAGGGGCCGGCCTTGGTGGCATCCAAGGAGCCTTTCTGGTTGCTTCGTTTATGTCGGGTTACCTTATTGTTCATTGTTCATGATTTTAAAATGTGACCCAAAGATTTCTAGTATTTTTATTGGATTCAAAAATACTTTTACATGAGTTTAGAATATGCACATGGGATGTTTTATAGTTAGTTTGATTTAAATTAAGTATTGAACATTTACAGACGTGCCGGACGCGTCATTTGACATTTTAAGCCGTTTGCGGGACAAACCTCCTGGAACTTGATCAAATAGATATATAAGCATTTACATGAAATAATTTGAAGAATAAAAGAACTATAAAATTCTTAACATAGAAATTGACAAACGTCCACACGGTCACTGATCCTGCAAGATACAGTAGAAGTCAATAAAATTAAGAATTTGATAGAACATCCAAAAATTTACATTTTAAATCAAACGTTATCATGAAATATGAAATAACTTAATAAAATAAGTTTATTAGAATAATCCAAGGTATTTAGACATGATTTGACTTATTGTCGCGCCGATAAGCGGTGCGTGACATTTTTCGCAGTGCGCAGGAAAGATTTCTGGTAAGTGATGCGACCGTAGTCGTTTAGAAAATATAAATTTGAATCAAAAGTGATTCGTTCATATAGAAATTTGATATTTGATAGTCGGTTAAACCATAACTGTCTAGCAAAAATAGAAGTCAACAAAAGTCAACTGTAAGCTTTTGTCATAGAACTTTGATGAAATCGTAGTATGTAGATATGTAGTCATGGTATTTTAAAATACATTGACCTAGGAAAAATCCTCGGTTATCATAGTCTAACCCCCTTAAAAGAATTTTGTCTTGAAATTCAATTCGAGTCATCTAGTATCAGGGTGTAGGAAGAAAAGGCGTAGGTGTTTAGCATGATGTACTGATTTTCCTTGTTCATTTAGTTTCTCAAAATAAGGTTTCCATTAATTTCTCAATTGACTTAGTTCTAGATGTTGGCTTGAATATTCTTCAGAAGTGATAAAGGTTTTCGCCGAAGGGCGTTGTCGATTTTCCATTGTTTTACAGTCCATTAGCTTTCCTGGGAGTCTGAAATGAGAGATTTCGATCGGGTGTTCGAAAATGATTCCAGTAAGCGATGTGTCAGTGTGATGTTCTAAGAGTTTTTGCGATGTCTTTCCCTTAGGCGTCTAGTCGATTTAATCAGACCTATAGGAAGTAAGTATTCGTCACATCACAACCTATGTTTTGATTTACGAGTCATTATCCTTAAGTAACCAACGCCAGATACACTTAAGTAAAGAGCTAGACTGATACTCCTGATGTCAATTGGTACTTGGTCATAGAAGAATTCTTGCATACTCATAATTGCTTTGAAAGAGTGCATATTTTTAATCAGTTCCCATACCAAATAGGCCTCTTTTAATTGCATTATCATGGAAGCCTTTATGCATGCTTTAATTTTTGTTGTAGTAGAAAATGTATATGGATTAATGTTGGAATCTAATCATATCTGCATTCAAATTAAAGCCACAAGGACTGTCGAGCCACGCTGGAATCAAAATGCAGATTCAAGAAAATTTGAAAGACTCCTTATTTCAAACGGTAATTTTTGCGCTTACCATTTTATTTAGAACTGGTCTATAAGACTTTCAAGGATGTATAGAAGTGTGTTAGACCGATTCGTTTGAAGAAAGAAAGTTGCTCTTTAAAACTGTACATTTGTTTCTAAGAAACGTAGATTGCCACGCCATTTCAAGTGATTTTCCACACTTTTTTCATTTTTGTGACCAAGTATTGTGACCTGTACATCTTCTACAGGAAGTCATGATTAAGATATAGGTGTATTGAAAAGTAAAATGGATTAGTGAGTGATGTGTTATTGTATGGTGTTAAATTATGATTCAAGTTTTAAATTTATATTTTGCTGACTTAACCAATAAACAGAGACAGCTTTAACGGGCAGTTATACACGTAATCGGTATGAGATGTTTCAGTGATAAAGTAATGGAATTGTGTCAATCACTAAGAGTGAAGAACGTTTTTAATTTATTATTACTTTGGTTTTTCTAATCTAAATTAGTCTAATCTATGCTAAACCTATGTTAATCCGAAATCTAATGGATAAGGGGGATTTTTCAGCCTAAGAGACTGGCACGAGTTTTATGGTGACTAAAACAATTCAAGACACTAAAACACACGCAAGTGAATTAACATAAGATAAAATTGCGTCTACCAATATAAGAGAAAAAACTAGTTAACCATTATTAATCCAATCAGAACGTTGGTTTGTTTATGAGTGCAATGATCACTATCTCGAGGCGGTCATATTCATACTAATGAAACTTAGGCGTATACTCTTCCTAAGACCAGACACTTTAGAATCCTGCAGAATTCAACATCTGCATAAAAGCAACCTTATTTGCTTAGTTATAATCTATTTTAGGATTAAAGCGAATGGTGGATCTTGTTAGAACCCTATGCTCAGTGACAGACTTTTACTACACTTACTGGCTTATGGGCAATTCATACACAGTTTGTCCCCTAACCAAGATACTTTCCCAAATTGATTAGAACTACTTGTTGTATTACAAAAAGGTCACCTTATGCCCAACTAAGCTCACAAAACCAAAGGGTGAAGATACCTTGTTCGCCGTATCACTGAAGATCCAGTTTAATGATAAGGTCCGCATACAAAAGCACGTAACACAAGTATGATTATAAAACTTAACCAAGGCACTCGTCAAAGATAAATTAAGAAATCGAGATAAACAAACCAAACATTAAGATTTTCATAACAATGGCTAATACCCAAAGGTATTATCCTTCAAACGTCATAATTAATACCAAAGTAATGATTTAGCCAAGGTAAACTAACCGAGTTAACGAATGATACCAAAAACTGAATGATTACAAGAGTATAAGAAATTACACGTTGTCTCATATGGAATTAATCGCGTTGCTCAAACTTTTTTGCTCTTTTTCTCCTTTTAAAATCGACTTTTTTGGTTTTACTCTAAACCTACGAGCTCACCAACTTTATGTTGACCTTTTTGGGTATTATTTTCAGGTGTTCAGTATTTTATAGAGGAAGGAAATTGGATTCAAGATTATCATTGACTAAGACGTTTTTCTAAAGACATGTGTTAACTTACTTTCAAGACCGTGAACAATATAACAATGTAAAATAAATTCTTTGTAACAATGGGTGGTTTATCTTGTATCTTGTGCAATGTTATCAAAACATCGCGCCCCCTGTTTTGGCTCTTAGCTGGGTGTGACAGATTGGTATTCAAAGCCACGGTTATAGAGAATGCCCGTTTTTCAAAAATAAAAACACAACTATAACCAAACAAACGTTTTCATAAAACCTCAAACATAACAAAAAGTTACTAGATCCCGAGCAAAGTTCATACGCTCTTTCTGAAACTATGCGATAGCCAGATTGATGACGTACTGCCTTCGGAAACTCCGCTTATGAGACGTGTACGCATCACTCTGGTAAGTAGGCTTACCATTTTGTAAAAAGGTGTGATGATGTAGCGTCTCCTTAAAAGATGAAGCCTACACTGTTCTTTCCTACACATTATGTTGGCGTAAAAGTCATTCACAATGGCTACATAAGGGAATCCGCCAACCTTTACCCCAAAACACTATCAGAGTCTAACCTCTATTGAGATTCGAGAAGACCTCCCACGGCCTTCGTCCTCAAAAGGCCTCCGTATAAGGCCTTGGTCAAAGCCCCTGCGACCTTCTCACCGAAGACCCCCCTGGCCTTTCTCCTCGAAATTCCCCATAGAAGCCGCTATAAAGCCCCGTAAGATAAGACCCCTCGAAGCCCCTCGCAAGTGCCCTGTTGAAAGCCCCGTAGAAGGTGCCCCTTCCTACGAACCTAAGGGTCGAAGTCATCTCTACATAATAACGTGGGAAGAACGGAGTTGGAGTCAAAAACAAGACCTGTCAATAGGCATTACCTCCAAGTACATACCTACCCGATGATCTTCGCATCGACATTGTTAATCTATCTGCCTCCTACATCTCTACAAATTACCTATAAATAGGGAAGCCATCACCAAGGTATGGAAGCTAACTTTAACCATGAGATATTCTTTCCTCTATTTTAATACTTCAATATCATAACACCATGACTCTAAATCTCATACATCTATAGCGGCTCACGGTGGCTTGCCTTCCCGGGCTCCGGTCTAACTATATCTTCTATTTCCTTACATGAAGGGTATCTTATACTCGGCATCACCACCCGATAGATGATTTATCCAAATCACCACGGTAAGCTTGGATGTGGCCCATCTTTTTTCACAATCAGTGGCCCATCCATGGGGACAAGTCCAACAATAAAGTCTTCGTTTTCCGAGTCAAATAACCGTTTTCCACATATAACGGTCGAATTCAACCGCAATTACCGACATCCTTAGAAATACAACTTAAATCTCCCCCTTTACCTCTAATCACGAGGTCTTCCTCCAACCAAAAACTTTACGTTTACCATTTTAACAACCTTTATCAGATTCCAAGGGAGTAGCCTATGTTATGGCCTGTTTGGAAAAGAAATGTTTTGTAAACACATCATATAGCCTCTGATTAGGTTTTGTTTTAAGTGAAGAATGTCCAGGGTCATACCAATGTAAAGGCCTTATTAGAAAGGCATTTGCGACCTTCTTAAGCAATTTTTACCTTTATAAAGCCTCAACCTTATGGCTACCTTGCGCATCAGCCTTCGACCTATGTCAACAGAGCACTTCATCCATTAAGCATAGAGCTTCCGTTGCAAAAACCTTCCACCAAAGCCTGTAATCTAAATAGTGACAGGACCTCTACATAATGCCATAAAGGTTTTGATGCAGACCTTTATAGTGCAGTCAGCAGGCCAACAACTTATACGTCAGTAGGCCTCTGGCATGATGCCAAAGCAAACTCTATTGTAGCCTTCACAACACCACAAACCTATATGGGCAGGCATTCCCGCATCAACTGATAAATTAAGTGTCAGTCTTCGTAAAAACACCTAAACCTTTATTACAAGCCTATTTATCAAAGCATTGAACCATTTTTATTCTAGCATTGTTGTATACCCTTCACACAAGAACTTGCTACTTATGCATGGCTACCTTCCTATGCTAGCCTAAAAGCCTTTATTGCCGAAAGCCTTCCTAGCAGTGTTGCAATTCATTCGCATACATTCAACCTATTTGGCATAGCAGCCTCTATATAGCCATCACCCTCTTTGGCAGCCTTTACAATAGGCATGAAACCTTTGTAGTCAGCTTGCTAACAATGGTGGGCAGTGGCAACCTTTGCGATACCCGCAAACGCTAAGTGGCAGTCCATTCAAGCAGGCAGCAAGCCTTGTTGGCAGCCATTTCACAAGACATCATGCAACAATTTGTAGTATACTGCCACTTAGTGGCAGCCTCCTCAAGATCAAGTAAAACATTTTAGGGCAGCCAGGAAGAAGTGAATATTCCTTTATTGTAGGCCTTCTTAGGCACTGTATTCAAACCCTTCCTTAGCAGTGTTATCAAAAAGCCTAGGTGGGCGCCTCCTGCACAATAACAACCCTAATTACACTTTTGTATCCGGCATTAAGCTCTCCGTCAAAGTAGTCTTGCAACGCTCCGTTTGGCAACCTTGCGCATTTACCACAAGGTAAACATGGAATGTACGTTAACAACCAAAGACACCCTTTGTGAATCTGGTATGTTTTCTAAAGCTATATTGCCTCTGTTTTGTTACAAAGCATGCTCTATACATATGAGACTTTTGATGTTTATTAATAGCACTATAAAGCATCTTTTAATGAATCTCTGTTTATGAAACAATAATCATTAGAGATCGTATAACATGGACATAGGATACCCTATGTTCCTAGAACCTTTGTTAGAACTTTAATGTTGTTTTTAGCTTAAAACATAATCCATGCATATAAAATATGTGATGTATGTAAATAAGCCTTAAGTTATTTTACATTAAGCTTTACCATGTCACATGTGCCGATAAGTCTGTTATTGATAAAGCCTCTTTGGACAAGGCATTTCACACAAGCTCTATCGAAATGACAAAGCCTCGCACTCGCTTACTAGTCTGAGTGCACACATACTACTAATATCTAAGTTGGGCATAATATACCAAGTAAAATAAAAGTACCTTATCTCCATCATTAAAATTGTAAAGCCTCACTTATATGAGAACCCTATTATAGACACACCATGACACTTGTAGAGCTTCGTATATGTAGATATGAATATAGAGCATCACATATGCTGACATAAGTCTCTGTCGATATGAATTCGGAGCACACATATGATGATATAAGCCTCTGTCAAAATAGATATAGAGCGTAGCCTCTGTTTAAATTAACCCGAAGTGTCTATATAGAGCGTAGCCTCGTTTAAGATAATTCATAAATTTCTTTATAACCTTTATTCACACATTTCAGTAGTCTCTTCGAGACAATCACAAAGCTCTAACTTTGTTTACATAATAAATATGAGTCACCATCGAGAATATTACAGAGCATAGTTTTTGTTAACATAATACATAAGTGTCTCCTCGACACGATCACAGAGCATAGCCTCTGCTAACATGATACAAAACAATCGTGTTGCAGGCGTCTGTCACTACCATCATAGAGCCTCTCCATGTTACTAAAACCACAAAACCTTATCTCCGTGAACAAAATTATAGAGTTTAGTTTCTATAAAATATAATGATAAGGATGTCTTAATGTGAATTTATAATTAACAGAGTCTTAACTCTGACAACATGCTTACAAAGCATCACCTTTAAAAGCATTATTACCGAACTAAGTCAATTGAGAAATTAAAGGAAACCTTATTTTGAGAAACTAAATGAACAAGGAAAATCAGTACATCATGCTAAACACCTACGCCTTTTCTTCCTACACCCTGATACTAGATGACTCGAATTGAATTTCAAGACAAAATTCTTTTAAGGGGGTTAGACTATGATAACCGAGGATTTTTCCTAGGTCAATGTATTTTAAAATACCATGACTACATATCTACATACTACGATTTCATCAAAGTTCTATGACAAAAGCTTACAATTGACTTTTGTTGACTTCTATTTTTGCTAGACAGTTCTGGTTTAACCGACTATCAAATATCAAATTTCTATATGAACGAATCATTTTTGATTCAAATTTATATTTTCTAAACGACTACGGTCGCATCACTTACCAGAAATCTTTCCTGCGCACTGCGAAAAATGTCACGCACCGCTTATCGGCGCGACAATAAGTCAAATCATGTCTAAATACTTTGGTTCGATATTTACATGTTTAGCCTTAGTATGATATCAGCAAGTGAATTCAGAAGGTTATGTATTTTGTTTTTAAATATTTTCAAGATCAAGATCTGGAATATGCTCTCTACTTAAATACTTTTGTGTGTAAGTAGAGCGTTCTGGACCTGGTTGAAGTGCACCCTCAGTTTCTTCAGCAGGAGTTTGTATGAACGTTCCCATTTTAAATGGACCTTCAGTAATCGATTTCATAATGTTCTCTCCATTATCTTTTCCCAGACAATACAGACGAATGCGTTGTTGCCAAGATTCAAAGTCTGTTCTGTCAAGCATTGGTGGGCGTGTATCGGAACCGGCATACTGGATATCTTCCGACATATTAGACATCTTGAATTTGTTGTGAAATGATATCAGTCTTGATCGATCAGTGATAAAGGAGACTTGTGTTAAAGATATGTTTTAGTTGTGATTAAAGTAATTATTCCACGGGATTTTACTAATCTTAACTGAAACCGAGAAATAAATCTTTCACGGGATTTTACAAAGTAAGAAAACCGTAGAAGAATTAAGATTTTAGTGACATATTTCGCTTGGAAAAAATCAACATAATTCGCTTGATGACTTATGACATGTTTCGCTTGATGAAAACAAACATATTTCGCTTGAAGAACCTGTCATATTTCGCTTGTTTGAAAACTAACATATTTCGCTTGAAAATCTGTCATATTTCGCTTGGAATCAACCTGTCATATTTCGCTTGACAATTGTCATATTCCGCTTGAATACATATTTCGCTTGGAATCAACCTGTCTTATTTCGCTTGATTCAAACCTGCATATTCCGCTTTCTTCAAACCTGCATATTCCGCTTCCTTCAAACAGAAGGTTAACTTCGAGCAAAACACTTATTTTTCCAACAAAATCACCAAAAACACACCCTTTTTGACGTTGAACCTTGATTTTTCTTGCACAACTAGTTACCTTATGCCTAGATCTTGCTTAAAAACATAACAATAAACACATCCAAGCACAAAAACTGAGTTTTGATTTTCGAACCAAAAATCCAAAATGTAACTAAAGAACACGATTTAATCAAGATTAGAACGCACACAAGCTCACGAAATCACCACATAGCTCTGATACCAATTGTATGATATCAACTTTCACAGCCCGGATGATGATTCTTGGATATGGCTAGTTTCTAGAGAGAGAAACACATAGAGATAATTTCTAGAGAGAGAAAGCTCTATGTGTAAAATGTAAATGAATAATATACCGGGTATGAGTACCCGACTTAATACCGAAAGTCATACGATTAACTATTAAACTACGAGCTATAATAAACAGTAAAATACACGGGGTAACCGAGTCTTTTTCTAATATCTAACACAAGACCACAATAAGGTCCATAATAAGCCACGACTTATTAGGCCTTATTGGGCCGTGAGCCTAATAAGCCCAAAACAAGTATGTTTAGCTTATTAATAAGCTAATAAGCTACGTAGTATATTTAGTTATCAAAATAAGCTATCAAAATAAGCTACATAAATATGACAAAAGAGATAAATAACCAAAACCACTTTCTTTTTTATCCATGGGATTTTCGAACAATATAGGCCCAAAATAAGCTCACTAGAGCTTATCAATAAGCCAAATAAGCTACCATATATAATAAGCAAAAAATGTTATCTCACCAACGCAACCACTTTATCAAAATGACCAACCCTCATTCCTTTTTTCCAATGAGTTTGAACCAAAAACGCACCCTTTAAGGGTTTTTGTACGCTTTTTGTGTTTGATTTTTAGAAAACGCATCGTACAACTAACATCTATGCATCATTAGACATTCAAAAGTACAAGTTAAATTAAAATTTGAAGACTTACAAAAAAGGGTTTTGAAGACGAGATCGACACGAAAACAAACAACCCAAACGTTGTTTTTTGTATACCCAATCCTTTAAGAATCAACCCAATACGCCTAGACCTTCATGTTTTTGATCAAAGTTGAAAATAAAATGTGTTTATGTGTGTGTTGGGTTTTGGATGCAAACAAGGAGAGGAGAGGTGAGAAAAATCTATATTGTGTGTGTTTGAAATGAGAAATGGGACAAAAGGAATGTATATAGAATAATCAAGGACCATACAAGGTTCCTAAATTTTTGCATGGATGTCCCTTGTGTGTCTCGATTGGCTAAGGGATCCAATGGGGTTTCGGGTTGCTTCATTTTGTGTCGAGTTACCTTAATACTCATAGTTCGTGATTTTAAAACGTGACCCGAAGCTTTCTAGTATTTTTAATGGACTCAAAAATACTTTTACATGAATTTAGAGTATTTACACGACACGTCTTATAGTGAAATTGCTTCAACTCTAGTATTGACAATTTTGGTCGTGCCGGAACGCGTCGTTTGACATTTTAAGCCATTTGCGAGACAACCTCTCAAAAAGTGAATCAATTAAGATTGTAATCCTCTAAAAAGGATTAATATATGAAATACATGATTTATTGACTAATGATAATATTGATTGACTACCGTCAACACGGTAATTGTTCCGACGAAAACAGTAAAAGTCAATAAAATTGAGAATCTGATAGAACATCTGAAAATTTGCGTTTTATGCAAACGTTATCATGAAATATGAAATAACTTAATAAAATAAGTTTATTAGAATATTCTAAGGTATTTAGACGTGATTGACTTATTGTCATGCCGGTACGCGCTGCGTGACGTTTTTTGATGTGCGCGGGAAAGATTCCCGGCAAGTGATTGTATGCGACCGTAGTCGTTTAGAAAATTGAAATTTGAATCAAAAGTGATTCGTTCATATAGAAATTTGATATTTGACAGTCGGTAAAACCGTAACTGTTTAGCGGAAATAGAAGTCAACAAAAGTCAGCTGTGAGCTTTTGCCATAGAATTTTGATGAAATCGTAGTATGTAGATATGCAATCATGGTATTTTAGAATACCATGACCTAGGAAAAATCACCGGTTGTCACACATACTTATTAGTGTCTATCATCTAAGTCTTGTTATTTTTACTTGTCTATTTTCTTAAATAGTATAAGTGTATATTATCTAACATACATACTTTAGTATATCTCCTTCGAGTCTAAGTCACCAACCACTACGCAACCAATACCACTAAAACCAGTAATACGAAAACATTTTCAAAACTCCTATGCATCAAATTCAAATATCCATTTCAAACATAATTCTAAATCAGTCAAATTGCTAGGTCGTGTCTGGAAGCCGTTGTACGCAGTTGTTTGACTATCATATTCTCTGCTACTTATTATATTTGTTAAGGTGAGTTCTCGTAGCCCCACTTTTCAAACTATTTTCCGTTGGGGGAAAATGATACTCAAACTTATTTCATACTGTTTTCATCTGTGCAAAACAATTTCATACTTTTGGACAATGCTATGTGCCTATGGCCGCTATGTGAATGACATGGGGACTATTGGTGCAAGTTCTGCAGAACAAATCATTTCATGCAAGGTTCTATGTGAACCTGTACATAAGACTATATGCCGACCTATGTTAGCTTCAGCTGGTAGGCCTTAGGTACGGAGGACAATAAGCGCTCAAACCATTGAGAATGGTTGGTATCATTGAACATGTTATGAATCTATGTGAATGCTACAAGTCTAATTGGAATGCTATGATCATTGGAACATTATGATAGCATGGGGTTGCTATGTTGAAATCAAAATCTATTCCATCCATTCTGTTTTCATATTGCACAATTGTCCACCACTTAAATTCAGGCTCAACAACTAGGTTTACTCTTAAACCTACGAGCTCACCAACTTTATGTTGACCTTTTCGAGTATCATTTTCAGGTGATCATCAGTTTACAGAAGAAGGAAATTGGATTCAAGATTTATCATTGACTAAGACGTATTTCTAAAGACATGTGTTTACTCCCTTTTAAGATCGGGTTAAATGTAACAATGTAAAATAAATTTCTTTGTAACAATATATAGTTTATCATGTATCTTATGTCTATGTTACAGTGTAGATTTGGAAGATGTGCTATGTGTATGTTTCGATGGTAAGAAGTGCTTGAAGATTTCAGTATTAAGTCGCCGACGCACGCTGATATTGATGTAGATTGTATGATGGAGAGTGAGGTATGTGGATATATATATCACAAAAGCAAGTGAGGCAGGTTCGTCCATGAAGTCTAGGTTTTCTCCTGTGTTGGTTTATTTTGTATATATGCCAAAATTGAGCTATGAAGCATACGCTTACCGAGAGTGTTAGAGTAGCTAAGGAGACACGGCACCGAAATTACTACTGGGGATGTTTTGTTGTACTCCACATGAAAAATTACCGAGCTACGAATCGCGCCTCTGAACGCTAGTGTGGTGCGAGATGACTTTATAAGTTGCTAAGTGTTATGCCATTAGGAAGTAGTCGACTCCGAGTGTGAATTGCTTCAGGGTGTTGCCCTATAGAGGGAGAGGGGAAGTGTGATAGGAGTTCGTAATAGCTACTCTATTATTAAACTATATTCTTGTGTGGAGATGTGGTAGCAAGATGCTTCTAGTGTCATAGGAGACATGCTGTTTACTTGAGCTCTTTTTATGACCTGGTTGTGTTAACATGTTAAACATTGTTAAAAAGATTTAGAAACTTTCTCTTTGTACTCGCGAGTCAGAGCTGTTGATACTTTACATTATATTGACAACAACAAGTTGTTTAAAGACTATTCAATATCTACGCTACTCAGATTTGAATTGGTGTGAGAAGGGATGCTGCACAAGTATACTCTATTTTTGGGAGTTTTTTGGGTACTAACTTTAAATTCGATGTTCTTATAGAAGAAAGTAAGTTTGTGAATGGAGGTTTATGTAACAGTGGTTATGGTTCTGGATTACGCTATATCTATTCTTTCTCTAAGCTATTTTTACCAATTGATATAGTTTGAACGATTATAAGTAAAGAATACTGGATATGTTACTCTCTTTCACTACAATTATACATTCACTCTATGTCTACATCTTACGTCGTTCCACTCAACTTACTCCTAATGTTATCTAGTACATCGCAGTAAATAATATTGCGGATCACGCGCAAAGATAGACTTGGGTCCATAGGATATATCGTTGACATAGAACTTACTTTATGTTTAGTTCGTCGTCACCAAATGATCCTTTTAGTTTGTGTTCTCTCAGCAATGATAACTAGAAAAGACTACATTTATTCTACGGTTTGTACGCAATAGCAGTTTCGCTTATATGCTCATTTTTTGATCAAGTAATTCATACTGTTATCCGCAGAGTTGGTTTCTCCTCGTAGAAACGGCTCATAGATACATTTATTCGAAGCGTTGATGAGAATCCCGTACTGTTACAATTACTCTTTTTTTCAAGACAAGTCGGTGGCGATACATCTACCATCTAATTAATTATATAAGTTATACATCCAGTTACTCAGTAATCTGGTTTGCTCGTTATTCGTAAGAAGCGTGATCACACAATGATTTGTTATACTTCTCGTTTACATATATAATTACTCTTCTTACGTCGTCTAAAGAAGGCTTTTTCCTAACGATCTTAATTCGATCACAGGACTCTTTCCTGTTCTGAGCATATGTGTTATTGTTGTTGTGCTCAATTTTTTTTCTTCATATTATATTTCAAGAGTTTTTTAACTAAGTCTCTCACAACAGATTTATGAATTACTGTACGTGATCAATCTCGGTTGGGTAACGTTGATCACATTCTTCGCTCTCCGTCATCTTAAAATTATAAGTTGCGTGGATGTAATATTCTAGCTATCTCGGTTAGATGTTTTGCGTGTCTCAGTTCTTGATATAAATTGCATTCTCTGGCTGGTTTCTCTTATTTGGTCTTGCGGCGTAACACTTCTTGATGGGTATGGCTTGGTCTCCGGAGTCGGGTTGTATAGGTAGTTATGGTGATAAAGGTAAATATATTACTTGATGAGTTTTTTTTTGATACTTACTCTTTTGAGTTTACGAATTTAGCCATGATTTGACGCTTGTTGACTGTAGATTTATTACCAAAATTTCGTGTACCTCCTAATACGTTAGATAAGAGTAACAAAAGGAATAGGGATAGATATGACCTTATATCTACTGTACTACTGTTTTAAGCACAAATGAGCTCAAATAGCTGTGTTAAATAGATCATTAGACTTCTAAACATTGGTTTTATGGTTTTAGAAGGTGTGTGAAGGTGTTTGTACGAATAGGTATAGTTGGGTATGTTAGATGTCCTATTAGGAGTTGGTACTCTGAACGCGAAGTGTGCGTCCGTTAGAGAGTGGGTTCTATGGCAGAGGTACTGTGTGTACTGACGCTAGGAGATGATAGAGTAGTCAATATGTGTAGTGTTTTGAAAGTTGTGTGGGACAGGTTGATTAGCTTGGTAGTGTATAGTGTGCTGGTGGGTAGTTAGTGGATGTAAAATAGGACGTTTTAGGGTTTTTAGTATTAATCATTTAGATTCTTTACCAATTTTAAACAAGTTACGCACTCAATCTAATATCACATAGTACTAATTACTGCCCCGGTCCTCGAAACAGATATACCAAGCCGGAAGTGCTGTCACCCAAATTTCATTGTGGTATAGCGGTCATTATTCTCGACTTAGATCATAACTCACTCTTCTGGCGTTGCCATTTTCACTAAAAGGTACCTCTACGGCCGAGCAGCATTGATACGTATCTCTGATGTCTGCTAGACTTGTTAAACCCATTATAGAAAGTATTATGTTGGAGTTTACGCCGGTAACTTGCTTTCTTCCTTCCTGTGGTTAGGAAATACGAATTCAATTTGAATGCTGACTATACCAAACTGTTCCTGCTCTGCTTCGAATAATGATTCATCGGGTTCATTGCACGAAATTGTCAGTAACTTTCATTTCTTAACTTTGGTCACATAGAGGGGTGGGTACTAGTACTTTCGAGAGCAATATTTTTGCCCATTTGGTCACCAAATAGTGGTGTTTGAATTCTTGGCACGATTACTCGAACCATTTCCTGTGTCGGCACGATGTTGAATGGAGTTAGGCAAAGAGATATAGGCGGATATGGCCGTTTTCGGAGACCCTTTCACTTTCATGCTTTTGGGTGACATGCAAAAAAAACTTATCAAGCTCTTCTCTTTGTTGGCATCACTTCACACGGTCTCGAAATCGGTCATGAGCTCCTTTGGATTCTTTGTTGATAATCCTGCCACTTCTTAAGTCATTATTTGTTGACCCTGAATTGCAAACTAGCGTGGCGATACAGTATAGTCTACCATCCACCCAACTATTCGGAACCTGACTGCGTGTTGGCTCACAACTCCTCCATCGTTTACGAGAGGTAGGGCTCATGGTAAACGGCTTACGCCGGGCTCGGTGGTCCATCATCACCATTTCACGGTAGCTGGCCATAGTGATTTTCTTCCTAAAATCGTGTTTCAAAATGATTAGATGTAACTAGATCTGTTCTTCATTCGATATTTGTTCGTTCGGGATCTTCGAGAGGTGGAACGAGATTGCTCTTGTCGACAGAGCGAGCCGACTTTAGTGTCATGCAACTAATAAGCAAGAATATAAAAATGAGTAATGTTTACTTATTTATGATTTTTTTTTTTTTTTGACTTTTTGGTTTTTTTATTACCATCAATTGACATTACACAAAAGATTTATTTTTTATAACTAGATTGATCTGCTTTTTTAATTAACACAACTTTTGATACGAGCTTATAGATAAGCCCTACCTTAATCTAAAAGATCCTTGATGAACCTTTTCAAGCCTAAAAACAAATGAAGTTTTAGACTACAAAGAGCCATGTAATACAACCAAATTCAATAAGCATTTTTTGAAAACATGGACTCTAAGCAAGAAAACACCGCAAATCAAAAAATGCTAATGTTGTTTCTCATTGTTTTACCTTCCACTTTAGAAATAAATTTGACAGTTTGGTAATAACTACATAACCATGCACAAACAATGCAGGCCTTTGGATCATCTTGTCTGCGTCTTGACTTGATCTTAAATATGTCTCAAACACACTATAGAAACCTTGAAAATGCTCTTTAAAAATTTTTAAATCCTTCTATCACGTGTTTTTCCTATGAACATCTCTAATATCACCTATACAGATCTTTATGAACAACTTAAAACCAACAGATTCAAACAAGATGTCTATTAAGCTAGGATTTTGAGATTAAAGACTTAAAAACTCACACAAACTGGTTTTTATCACTATTTTTATCTAGTTAAAGCTTACTCAAGAACACAAAACAAATTATGACCCATTTTGACCCATTAAACAAGTTATACCAAACACCCCTTAAAGAATCAAAAATCCTTTTTAAGACTGATTCTGAAAGATTTAAGCAAGGTTTTTGAAGAACAGATTTTAACCAAACTATCTTAAGCACCAATAAGCAATTTTCAAACAAGATTAAGCACTAGAATAAGCAAACTAAGCAATAAGCAGTTTAAAGGCATAAATAGACAATTTTAAGGTAAAAACTTAAACAAAGCACATTAAAGCAAATAACAAACATAAATAAGCATGAACAACAATAATAAGCAAGAAAAGCAGAAATAAGCATGAAATAAGCAAATGAACAGTAAAATGCAAGATAATGGAAAATGGAAACTTACAAATACCCTTGCTCAAAACAGGGTATAAAAAGCAATCTACAAGCTCTAGCTTGTCAAAAAGACAAGCTAGTGAGGTCTATAAGCTCTTCCCTTGCTAGCTTATCATCCAAAAGAAGCTGTGGAAATTTAAGGGTGGATTTTTTTTTTGGTTTTTGTAAATTTTTTCTTAAGTACTTAGTATTTCTCTTAAAACAGGTAACTTATATGATTTTAATAGAGCTTAAAACAGCTTATGAAAGGCTTTTTAACTATAAGAAAAACAAGAATCACAACTTAACTTTAAAACTTAGAATTTTCATTAATTATAAAAAAGGTTACAATATTAAAAATTATACTAAAATAAGCTGAAAACAAACTAACTAGGTTAAAACTAAGTGAAAAACTAGATGCCAAGTGGCTTACAAGTGACCCTATATATAGAAACGACTTAGGACATGGTCTTCTTTGGTCTTTGTCTTCTTCTGGTTGTGTTTCTTTGCTGAGAGGTTTGAGGAGTTGTGTTTGTTGTGTGAGGAGAGTTCAAAAGCAATCAAAGCCATCCATTTTTCTTTGTCCCCAAGCCTTTGATCTTGACCCTTGATGATTTTGTCCTGTTCATTGTCGAATAGGGTAATTGGGGATTGCCAAGGTGGACATAAGAGCCATGTGGGGTGGGGTTTATGGTTTTAATGAGTTTTGTTTGGTTGCAAGGAGGTAGGAGACAATGAACAATACTTGGTTACTGTGCATTGGCGAGAAAGGGTTTATAAAAGTGACAGGGTAAAAGTTGTGTGGTTTGGCAAAAGTAGTCCCGCTGTTTGATACGTTCATTTACACCCACAGTCCCTGTGATGATGAAAATTTTAAGGACTTGGCAAAGTTAGTCCCTCAAAGTTATATGTGTTATTGCAAAATTAGTCCTTTGTGGTGCTAACAGACTTAACAGCCATAGTGATGGGCTGTTAAGTTGTTTTGGGCTTTTTGGATTGGCCGGGTAAAGTATAAAAGTGTATTGGGTTATTTTAAAAGGGTTAAGTGAGTGTAATATATAAGTGGGCTGACTCAGGCCCACTAGGTGTGTATGGGTGGGCCCACTTTTGGCAGTTTAGGATTTTGGGTTTGGTTTTCGATGCTCTTTCCAATGCTACTTCTCGGGGTTGACTTTGACTTGATTTTGACCCTGTTGACTTTTTGACTTTAGGCTTTGACTTTGACTTTTCTTCACGCTCTTTCCGTTCCAAACGTTGCACGGTTTTTTGTTTGTTTTGGCTTTGTTTTTGTCCTTTTCTTGAATATCCGTTACCTGCACAATTCAAATGCAAAACATACAAATACAATGTATTTTTGGTATGTTTTTGGTCATTTTAGCTCGTTTTTAATGGTCAAAGGTATGTGTAATTAAATGCATACCAAAATCCCCCATACTAGGATATTGCCGTGTCCTCCACGCACAATCTATAAGTAAACATTTACGAAAACTAAGAATCTCAATCCCCCTCGACTAATAACCTCGAAAAGTAGCTAAGTGTTCATCGAGAGGAAATAAAGAATCAATAGTTTCGAGAAGCCTCGTTTTTACCATTTTTAAATATTTACACTAACTACAACTACTATTTTTATATTTTTCCTTTTTTCTCATTTTTTTGTACTTTTTCTTTTTAAGCAACTAACTACCTTATACGACTTTTGTTATTTTCATTTGGGATCATAGAACAAGACGCACTTCAATCCTAAAATGCCCCAAAAAGGATAAATTCATGCCGTTCCCCCTTCCCGACTTTTCACTATTTCAAACCAAGCCTTAAAAAGAAATCACCACCGTTAAATTAAATTTAAAATGCTAACACTACTCATATTGCAACTTGTGAACTTTTTCACTCACCGACATTATATATATTAAGGTGATGTCCATTTTGAATTTCAACCAGATCACGTTTTGCCAAAATTCTATCTAACGTTTCATGTTCCACCCGAGAATAATGAGTTTGAAGGCGAGATCATCCCATGTAGCGACTTTCGTCTCGGCACATCCCAACCTTGCGGCTAAGTACCATTTATGGGGAACAACCCCCACAAGACTATCGTAAACGGGACTCACGAACCTTTGGTATCAAGCACTCTTAGGTTTCCCGTTTATACATAGCTTATTTAAAAAACTTACAATGAAATAGTCAAAGTTCAAAAGCATATTTAAATTTAACAAAAAGAGATCTTACATTTATTACTTCACACTTAATATTAAACATAACCATGATGCAATTGTAACCCTCGACCTTTTAGAAGGCTGCAACATCGGTTGTGAGCCGGCAAGATGCAACAAACTTTTATCAGTCTCGGATTATTATTCTTACTATGGGCTTTCTTTAGAAGGCTGTAACATCGGTTGTGAGCCGGCAAGATGCAGCAAACTTTTATCAGCCCACAGTTTATATTTATTATATTTTTTCCATTTTTCATCATATATATATATATATATATATATATATTTACAATATATAGAGAAGACATCTTTTTGAAAAATTTAAGTATAAATTTGAACTAAGACTAAAATTTTTGCTATTAACTACCTAAAAATTATTGATTTAAGTTTAATCTCAAAAAATAGCACGTATTATTAATCCGGTTAGAAGCTTAATGGAGAAAAAGCCACAAATTACATACATGAGCTCTTAAGATTTCCAAATAATCCTTGTTTAGCATCCAACTTATAATTAACTCTATCATTTTTCGTTCTTCGTAAATATTCGCGAACGCTTAGCCTAAACGTTAAGGAACAAGCTAGAGCTCAACACGCTCGATCGAGTCAAAATTTATTCTTATTCTACCCAGCAGGAAAGTCAAAATTGTGACAAAACACTTATTTTATTTTTTGAAAATTTTTGAATTTTTTTGAAATTTTGGTGGTAAAAACGGGATTGCGTGAAAACAACGACTGCAAGCACAATCAAATCGATAGATCCCCCATACTAGAACTAAACATTGCCCTCAATGTTTTAAGAGGGGTCTCTACGTAAATCCTAAGCCGTTTATTAAGTATGCTTAAAGATAAATGTTAGTCGATTAAATTAGGATATTGGATTTCCCAAATGAAGCTGAGGATTTGAAGCTCGAGTGATCGAAGGACAAAACCGTGAGCACGAGAGGCTTCAAAAATCCAGGACAATCCTGGACAATCACAAAAAACATAAGCAAACGAGAATGGAAGAGGCACACCTCCTCACAACAAAAAAAACACTTATTCATTACTACATATTACTACTACGAATAAGCATGGGTTGCCTTCCACGAAGCGCTTGTTTAAGGTCACTAAGCTTGACCCAATCGCCGAATTCATTTGTCCTTGGGGAAGGTTTGGAGATCTGGGACAACCACAGGTGGTATGTCCTCTCCAAAGTAGTGTTTCAAACGATGACCATTCAGCTTGAAATTTGGCTCGGAGTTTTGTGATAACTCGACGATGCCATAAGGAAAAACTTGGGTGATGGTGAATGGTCCAGACCAACGGGATTTAAGTTTACCTGAGAAGAGCTTCAATCTAGAATTAAAGAGGAGGACTCGGTCACCAACGTTGAAAACGCGGTTCTTGATTTTGGAGTCGTGGATCCTCTTTGTTTTCTCTTTATAGATCAAAGAGTTCTCATAGGCATGATCACGAAGTTCATTTAGTTCATTGAGTTGAACTTTACGGTGATCGCCCGCGGTCTCAAGGTCAAAGTTTGCATGCTTCAAGGCCCAGTAGGCTTTGTGCTCGAGCTCGATCGGTAGATGACATGCCTTTCCGTACACGAGCTTGTATGGGGTACACCCGATGGGTGTTTTGTAAGCGGTACGGAAGGCCCAAAGTGCATCATCTAGTTTATCTGACCAAGATGCACGGTTCTCGCCCACGGTCCTTTCAAGAATTCTTTTTAAACCTCGGTTCGAAACTTCAACTTGCCCGCTTGTTTGGGGGTGATATGCTGTAGCAAGACGGTGAGTGACACCGTACTTAAGCATGACCTTCGAGAATTGGTCGTTGCAAAAGTGCGTACCGCGATCACTAATGATAGCGCGGGGAGTTCCGAACCGAGCAAAGAGAGATTTCAGAAATTTGACAACAACTCGGGCGTCGTTGGTGGGGAGCGCTTTCGCTTCGACCCATTTTGACAAATAATCGACCGCCACGAGTATATACTTATTCCCTCGTGAAGACGGGAATGGTCCCATGAAATCGATACCCCACACGTCAAAAATTTCGCAAACTTGGATTGAATTTTGTGGCATTTCATCACGTTGCGAAATTTTTCCTTGACGTTGACAAGTGTCACATCGGGTGACCAAGTCATGGGCATCTCGGTAAATCGTAGGCCAATAAAACCCGGAATCAAAGACCTTTTTGGCGGTGTAGTTGGCACCGTAATGTCCCCCGGTGGGTCCACTATGGCAAGCTTTGAGGATGTCAATAGCTTCTTGGCCCGAAATACACCGCCGGATCACTTGATCCGCACATATTTTGAACAAATAGGGGTCGTCCCAAAAGTAGTGTTTAACATCTTTGAAAAACTTGTTCTTTTGTTGGGACGACATCCCTTTAACAATGAAATTCCCCGCGTGGTAATTTGCAAAATCGGCAAACCACGAGGTACTTGAGTCACCACGAAAAGTCACCATATTAAGTGTCTCGAGAGGAAACGTGTCATTTATTTCCTTTGGGTCGAGCACATTTTCATAAGGGTTTTCTAATCGGGAAAGATGATCGGCCGCGAGATTCTCGGCTCCTTTTGTGTCAATTACTTTGAATGTGAACTCTTGAAGGAGGAGAACCCACCGGAGCAATCTCGCCTTGGAATCTTTTTTAGCAAAGAGATATTTGAGGGCGGAATGATCCGTATGCACAATGCTTTTGTTCAATATGAGGTAAGACCGGAATTTTTCAAAGGCATACACCACGGCTAACATTTCTTTCTCCGTCGTGGTGTAATGCGATTCTGCCTCGTTCATTGTTTTACTAGCATAGTGTATAGGCCTAAAGTGTTTTTCATGACGTTGCCCCAAGACCGCACCTATGGCAAAGTCGCTTGCATCGCACATAAGCTCAAAGGGTAAGTCCCAGTCGGGGGCAATCAAGATTGGAGCTTCGGTTAATTTTTTCTTAAGTGTTTGAAAGGCTTCAATACACTCATTGGAGAAGATGAACGGAGTATTTTTCTCAAGAAGATGAGTCATCGGTCTGGAAATTTTGGAAAAATCCTTAATGAACCGTCGGTAGAAACCGGCATGACCGAGAAAACTCCGAACACCCTTGACGGTGGTGGGATGAGGTAACTTAGCAATCACATCGACTTTCGCCTTATCAACCTCAATCCCGTTCTTGGAAATCTTATGGCTAAGGACAATTCCTTCCTTAACCATAAAATGACTTTTTTCCCAATTTAGACAAAGATTAGTGTCTTCACATCTTTTGAGAATCTTGTCCAAACGAGAGAGGCAATTTTCGAATGAATTCCCAAAGACCAAAAAGTCGTCCATGAAGACTTCCATTGTTTTTTCGATCATATCATGAAAGATACCTATCATACATCTTAGGAACGTGCCCGGTGCATTGCATAAGCCAAAAGGCATGCGGCGGTAGGCGAACGTTCCTTAAGGACACATGAATATTGTCTTTTCTTGATCATGAGGGTCAATGGGAATTTGAAAGTAACCCGAGAAACCATCGAGAAAACAATAGTATTTGTTTCCCGCTAATCTCTCGAGCATTTGATCCATAAAGGGAAGTGGAAAATGGTCTTTACGGGTGGCTTCATTTAACTTACGGTAGTCAATGCATACACTCCACCCCGTAACCAATCGAGTCGGGATTAACTCGTTTTCATCATTTTCATCAACAGTAAAACCACCCTTTTTCGGTACACAATGTACGGGGCTTACCCAAGGACTATACGAGATCTGGTAAATTAATCCGGCGTCAAGAAGTTTTTTAACCTCCTTTTTGATGACATCGTGGATTTTTTGATTCACCCGTCTTTGGTGTTGGACCGTCGGTTTGTAGTCCTCTTCCATAAGAATCTTGTGAGTACAAAATTCCAGGTTAATACTGTAACACCCCCATTTTTACAATGTAACACCCTCAATTTAGCTCGGTCAGCGGAAGGGTCCAATGGTGTTACTTAATAGCACAATAACTCAAATCATAGAAAACGACTCAAAAAGAGACGTTTTAAGAAAATTTCATTCATTCGAATAATAAAAGTTTACATCACGGTCCCAAATAAGTTTTACAACATCATACAACGTTTTACAAAACATTTTCGAATGAATAATTATTTTGCGGGCCTTCATATCTCCATCAATCCGAATTACCTTCAAGGACCTGAGATAAAACATGCTAAAAGTCAACAATAATGTTGAGTGAATTCATAGAGTTTATATATATATAAACAATAAAATTTTCCGAACACAAGTATCATTTTCAAAATTATCAGGATATAACGATGTGGATCAGACAACGTTATAGGGGGATTATTATAAGCCTCATGACATTGAACGTTACCATATAATAAAATGCCCACTATACACCCTCGATATGAGTGCATATTACTCTCTATACAACGCATCCGTAGTGTCATTTTCCAGATACGAGACAATAGCCAGTCGTGACGGATTGGAGGTGGCAACCTCTAAATAGTACTATTTCATTTATAAGCGTCTA
>BQNB010105254.1:0-23645 GCA_026074375.1 Tanacetum coccineum
TAATCAAAACAAAGTTGCAGTGACTAAATTGGAACAAAACTGAAACTTGGTTACTATTTCATGATTTTAACCCTTAATAATTTATAAACTTCCAATTTTATACTAAATGAGTTTATGTTTTGTCATCATCAAAAAGGAGAGATTGTTAATACAAATAATGTCTAAAAATGTTATTTATATTTTTCGACCTCTCAATGTTTTGATAATAACAAAATCTAAAAACGTTTACGATAAAAATAAACGTTTATAAATTACTAATCATAAAATTCTATTTCTAAGATTAATCACTTAAGGTATGAATAAACAAATCATTAAACATAATTAGTGATCAAGAAAATATTTTTTCTTAAACCTTACATTTCAACAAAAGTGTTTTTATAAAAATATAAAAACAAAATATTTATTCATAAAAGAAATGTTTTATTAGAACATTAAATTTAAAATCGGATTCTCCACCCCCCAAATGGAAGGTTCCAAAACAGATAACACCTTCCCCCACAAAAAGACAAAAAGAGGAGCGTACTCTACGGTGGCCCCCTTATAGGCCTGGCGGCCCCCTTATATATTAGGGACCGCTGAGACCGCCGCCAGCATAACGGCTATTTTTGTCTTCTATAAATATTGGACCACCCCATCTAAAAAACAGAACCTCTTGCCATGAATTTTCTCAGATCTACTTTTCTCTCTTTTTTCTTTCTTTCTAAAATACATATCTTGATCACTAACATACCTTGATCTTGTTTCTAGTGATTAATTCTTTCTTTCTCCCTTCTTCTTCTAATCAATTGCAAGAGAAGAGCAATTGTATTCTTCTACATACGAATTGTTATCAAGTGATCTCTCTCTTCCTCCTCAAGATCACAAATCTTTATTATATTTATTTTGTGTTGTTGTGTAAATTAGATTGTGTGTAGATCCAATAGTGTAAATTGTGTATTGATGTGATTTGGATTGTGTGCCAATCCAAGGATATATATATTGTGAGTATATAAAGACTTAGTGAAGTCTTAGATTAGTTCTAGCTAAGATTAGGACTCGACATTTAGCTTAGTGTCAGAAAAGAAAGTAAGCGACGTGTAAACGGTTTTCTCCGCCTAAAGGGAGCTTGTTGACATAGTGAAATCTCAAGTGGAGTACTCGGGGAGTGGAGTAGGAACGAAGAGGTGCTTCGTAACCAAACCACTATAAATCTTGATGTCTTGGTTTGATTGTTTCTTTCTCTATCTCTCTATATTGTAATTGTTTACTTAGTTCATTATATTAGATAGTTTAATTGTGATTCATATTGTTGATTGATTGATATACAACTCGAATCAAACAATTTTCTAAGCAAAGTTTTAAAACGGACAATTAACCGGTAAACTATTCAACCCCCTTCTAGTTTCCTACAAATTTCTTATTCCAGCTGCTTTAATCCATAAATAGATCGTTGTAGCTTGCATACTTTGCTGAGATGTTTTGGATCCACAAACCTTTCATGTTACACCATATATACGTCTTCGCTTAGGTGACCATTCAAAAAGGCGGTATAGACATCCATTTTCCAAATCTCATAGTCATAGTACGCAGTTATAACTTTGTAAAACCCTAAAATCAGAACAAGTGCTGCTGGTAAATAAACCCTTGCATTTTAGTCAATAAGATGTTTTTCAAACAAAAAATTATACATCTTGAGCTTGGAAAAAATCCTTCACCCATTAATGATGATTAAAAATTGTATAGGAAATTTAATAAAACAACAAATTAGTAATTACTGAGGTCTCAAGAGGACAAAAATTACTTGTCAACGTGCTTTTTGCCCCAGAAAATAGCCTTCAAAACATAATGATATTACCCCTATAAACAAAACAGCTCAAGACATTTTTTATCCATCTAACTACCATAATACACATTAATAAAACTACATTTAGAAATAAAGAAACTCACTTGAGAAAAAGTGAAACCGAGTGGGGGAACATGTAACTTAGGGGGTGTTTGGTATTACGGTTTGACACGGATTATTTGATTAACACGTTTGTAAATCGCAAATAAGCTACTTTTAGTGTTTGGTAAAAAAGATTAGATAATAACTTTTCTGCGTTATGAGCTTTCCAAAACGCAGTTTTGGAGCAGCAACCTCCAACCTACTGCTAGAAGACGCACTTTTACCTAATGATCAAGATTACGAACATGCCCTTATCAATTGTTATCTTATATAATTTATTACTTGCTTTATCTTCACAAGTTCGACTGTGGCATTATAATATGATATATACAGATGCTATAATAGCGATGATAATCACTGGAAAGGGAGATAAAAGAAACGTATGGTAGGTAAGAAGAAGAAAGGCTTTAAGGGACAGATAGAAAATGGGTAGGTTACTATTGTAGTATATAAAACCCTATAATTTAAACTTTGTGTCTTGAATTTTCTTTTTTTGAGCCCAACATCGAATACTATAGATGTTTTTCTATCACTTATTAAGCTCATTACACGAATATGCCATCAATAAAAAATGTAGTAGTATCTGCTAATAAAAATGTTATATTGTTATCTTAAAAATATAAGTCTCACACTGAGGATATGGACAGGAGGTCGACATGATATGAGTCAACAAAATACATCAACACTGCTATATGTAAAATTTATATTATATATCAATATATAAAAATGTCTATTTTTGTCATTTTACCTATTTGATCATTTAATAATCTGATTTGCCAAACACTTAAAAATCGTAGATTAGGGTGGTGTGGAATTTGATTATTTGCGTTTTCTCAAGAAGCTCGAAATCAAATACAAACACTAAATTTATGAACCATGTTTTCTAAGAGCTGATTATTTGATTATCCGTTTTTAAAACGCATAATCTATTTTCAATAAGCATACCCAAACACCCCTTTAGTGAATACACACATAAACAACTAACTGAAGTCAAGTCATTGACTAATTCCTTTTATCAATAGAATAGTGGGAACCCCGTCACTAAGCCTATTAAGACAATACGCGACCACCACAATATAGTGATATAGTTTTAATCGTCCGGTATTAAGTAGAATAGCGGTAAAAACATAATAACACAAATTTGGTTCTTCTAGCCAAAACACAAGTGATAGTCTAAAAGAACCACATGATGTATGACGAATATATATTGATCGAACTTAACAAGCTTAATGAGAGATGAAAATAAGAGTCGAAAGATTACAAAACACTTGAACAAACCCATTAATCAAATTCATATGTTATTGCCCTTTAGTGTATTTTGGCCTTGTTGTCGCCAAAAATGAAGCAACAAACCCTATGTAACTACCGATAAAATAAGTGTTAAAAAGTTAAAAGTCATAAAACGATCAACTAAGTATTATGGCAGACAATGATTTACCTTTTTCAAATTAATGACGAAACTAAAAAACACATAATTGTCCACATTTTGTAGGCGCTTACATTAGTGACATACCTCCATATTATGTAAAATGTATCTTTGATGCATAATCAGTTGTAAGCTGACTCGGACACCATCTGTAGCAATCCAAATCCTAGTAGAACCATCAGTGGATGATGAAGGTAAGAACTCTGAGTATAGGCTGAGAGTACAAAACTAAAAAAAGAACTTGTGGACCGTGGAGGTAAAGAGAACTGCAACATCGTAGTTTATAATTTCCACAAGTAAATGATCATCATCTATGCACAAGACTATTTGGACGAAAGTATTACAACATGCCAAAATCTACCTACCTTAACTCATACACAATTTTTGAACTTCTCTTACCTGGTGGCCATACGATGTCCCTAATCTTGACAACCTGAAAATCATTTGTGATATGTATGAAAGAACGAGCACATCCAAAAAAAATCAATCAACATAAGCATTTCACGAATTTACATACGCTTTAACACAATTTAATAACTCAAAAATGGAGTATTCATTTATTCATTATAAAAGATAAAAACAGAATGAAATTGAAATAATGATGAACATGATGATGGCAAAACATCATCAAGGCTATAAGTGGGCTAATTTTGTGATACCATCTTCATCTGATGGAGGGATATACATATAGTACAATTTCAGGTTCATATAAACAAATCAGTTAATTATCATAAAAATGATTACCTGCTATTGCAGTTGTGATTTGCTTCATAAATTAATCTGCTCAGGTTCACTAAGTCATATTGCCACCCTAAAACAAATAAAAAAACTCGATTAATAACAAAGTTAGCTTCACACACATCTCATCAAACACGTGGTGTGCATACAACACCGTCGGTTAATAATCCGTTAATCCTTATGTCGTGAAAATGAAGCATAATGGACAAAAAACTAAAAAATTACATAAATCAATCGAGAACATAATAGTCTTCTTTAAATTAGCCATCCATCATCATAATCATCCGGCCAACCGCCAAAAACCCTGAACTAAGAAACAAAACCCACATATATTCAATTTGGAAATCAAAAAAAACCACATAACATAAGCATTATATCTTTAACAATTAACTATTAGCTATATTATAAAATAATATTCTGATAATAAACCATTGTTTAGATATGCTACATCTGATTTGAAATCCACTGAAATAAACTAATATCACAACTGAATATTAATTACAAACGAGGAAAAAAAAATAACTTCTTTGAATTATACCTCTGATCAAACACCCGATGCAGTTTTAGCATGAGACTAGGTTTAGGGTTTAGAATATGTTTTGATGATGGAAGGATCTAGTATTTGGATTGGTGCTATTCATACAATACGCCTAAAACTAACACCGAATCAAACAAAGTGGGCCGGAGTGGAACAGTAGCACAAAGTGGAACGTAGTTTTCAGAAAAGACTGGCGGGGACAAGTTCATGGCCGAGTGGAACTGTAGCAAAGTGTTCAGAAAAGATTATGTGAAAAAGACTATTGCAATCACTGGACATGCACCATCAAAGCAAAGACATGCATATGAGAAACCCAGGCGAGAAGCCTTTGATTGCTCCCGTTGAGATAGAAGTTGTAGCAAAACCAAAGGTAAAGCAACCAAAAGAAGATCCTATTCCTGCTGTTCCACCACCAGTTGTTGAGAAGGAAAAAAGACAACAAAAATACAAAGGAAGAAAACGGTACAGTTAAAGGTGAGAAGGAGAAATAGTAGTTGAAGAAGAAGAAGATGAAAGATTTTGGTTTGAATACAAAACCAGATAAACCAATAGAAGTTGATGAGTCGAAGCTCATGGATATAAAGACAAAGAAGAATAACGATGACTGCTATCATGCATCAAACGTTATGGTAACTTATTAGCATCTTCTTTATTGTATCAAATTATCATTGTTGCTTTGTTTTTAGTCCAAAACAAGTTCTAAAGATCCTGCTTCTCTTGTACATGTTTTAAAGCTAACTTCTTTCGATAACCGGTATATCAAGTTCTCAATCAGCAAATACAGTTAAAAAAAAACAATGAACCAAAACAAAAACTGACATTACTTCCAAACCAAAAGTACCCCTTTTACTCCATTTTACTAGACCCGTTTGTCTATGCATACAAGAAGTAACCAACTGCTAAAGGCACAGTAAGAACCGTAGCAGCACCTACAGCATACTAATACATGTAATTGTTTGACTTCTTTCGTTTAAGTATCACCTTTGAGATCGAGTCAGTGCCCTTTCTACTGTTGCTTCTGCTTCTCACTCTCACACGCTCTGTGGCCTTTGTTGTCGGTTTATCCTTTACTTTAACCTTCTCTTCCTCAGGTTCCTCTGCAACGTCCTTCACCATTTCTTCCTCTGGAACATCAACAGTGCCAGATGCCTGCATTTTCTTCTCTTCTTTCTTTTCCTTATGCTTAAGCTTCTTCTCAGGTACATTCTCAGCTTCTTTCTCGCCTTTCTTTTTTGCTTTTGCTGCTGCCTTTTCAGAGAGCTTTTTCTTCCTATTAGGAGCCTGTTTCGCCTTAGTAATCTCTTCTTCCCTCTTATGATGCTCCTTGTACATTTGAAAATAAAATCTCATCCTTGACTCAAATGCATTAGAACGTTGTACTAATGCATCCATGCGCCGTCTTAATGCACTAACAAGACGTTCTAGTGCATCAATACGCCGTCTCAATGCTTCAACCCGTGGTTCCAACAGACTAGCCCGCCTTCGCAATGCATCAGCCAGTCCCAAAGACTCAGCGCGCTCTTCCAGTTCCTCAGCCCGTGTTAATAAATTATCCCACTCTCGCGCCAATTCATTCGAATGAACTGCTAAATCATTATGTTTTTTGTCACCAAAATATTCATATGTATTATGTCAGCAGCCCGCATCAACCTGTGGCAATCAAGCACCATAAGTATTACAAAGTTCTAAATTCAAGGAAACCCTGTTCGGTGAATGGAAAGAGTGTGGCCGATGATGCCTGCATGAAGAGTTTTTATTTAAAACAAAGTTATTATATATAAAAAAAAGATGTCAAGGTAGGTTAGTTTTAAACAAAGACCTTTTCATGAGCAGTAAAGCAGAGGTGAGGTGGATAAAGAAGTATTGCATCCTGAAATGAGCATAAGGTGTTGCATTAGGGGAACTGTTGATAAGAACAAAGGTAGTTAAGACAAGGTTTATAGTAAAATTGAATGAATACGATATTATGGGGTACAAACAAACAAACCTTCCCACTGGAGGAGCTTAGAAGAAGCCATTTCTTGATACATGAGAATCCATACATATGCCCACAAGGAAGACAGCTGCAGCGAATGCAATCAAGTAAACAAAGAAAAATCATGAAGATAAATTAATCATCTTTCTTTGCTAAGAAGAATATGAGTAGGCGAATTAATAATAATAAGCAAATCAAGAGAGTATTGGCTGTTTTTAACAAACAACAAAGCAGGCAGCATGTTATATATAAATTGAAAGAAAGAATGTACCAAATTTGGTGTTTTCCATGAGTAGTGGAAGGTTTATAACAAATTAGGCAATCATCCAATTGACATCGATTCTTTAAATGAATGAGACCGTCATTTTTGCAGATTATACCATGTTATATTTAGTATCCATATTAGTCTATAAATATTAAGTCTAGGGGGTCATTGTGAAAGTTTAGCCCAAGGGGACTCTATAAATACCATCTCAAAAAAGGGTTTAGATTAGGGCATTCATAAAAATTCACTGTATTCTTTCTCTCCTTTTTAGCAGTTAGGTTTCAACTCTTTTAGAGTTGGTTTACTTCCCCCTCATCTCTACAATAAAAAGGTGAAGGGGGGAGGGGTTTTGTACTTCATTCTTTTCCTTACTCAATAAACAAATGATATTGAGGGTTATATACTTGAGGCATAACCTTTTCTTTTTCCTGTCATACATAATCTGCTGGGGTGTGTTCGTCTTCAAGATCGGATTTATTCCGACTAGTAACCAGGTTGTAGGGTGATCGAATCCTACAAGTGGTATCAAGAGCTCAGGTTCACGGGTTCTCTGGTTAACTAGGATCGATCAAGAAGAGGTCTTTGTTGTTCATTTTTCTGGAAGGAACAGGATCGTTCTATTCTGTTTGGGCTACCAGGTTCTCGACAGACAAAATTTTCTTGTGTTGAAATTTTTTGATGTGCAAGGAGCAGCAGGGTTATCGACAGGTAAGGTTCTTGAGTTTTTCGATTGTACGGGATCGCGACAAAGAGTGTAAAAGACTAATGGAGTTATTGCACAAGGTAATTTGTTTGATTCGGTGTGTGAGTTTATATCACAGAGGATTTCAGAATAAACAAAAGGGTCAGAGAATATGTCCAAGACTTGTCGATTTGCAGGTTTCTTAGGTTACAAGAAATTGTTTTGCAAAAATAAAAGTACGACTAGGGTTACTTCAGAAAGCGTCAGGTACTTTCTTGAATCAAAGGTTGTCGATTTGATTGGATGGTCTGATTTTCAAGGTTTAATCGATATTTGATTAAGAAGGGGTTTTGTTTTTTGAAGGGTTTCTTGGTTTGATCGATATCTAAGAAGGTTTATTCTTAGGGTTATATCGATAAAGCAAGGATTTTTTTATACAAACAGGTTTACTTTGCAGATCGTGTTTTTGTATAGGTAAATCATAAAGAGGTTAAAACGGTTAACAAAGGGTTAAAAAGAATAGACTGTATGAATACTAAGGTTAAAATCTAAAAGCTCGATGAGAATATTGTATCAAAAGGCATTAAGGTTCAAAACAACTTGGTCCTGGTGGGGGGGGGGGTTTTTTGAAAATATGAGTCCATGAGTAAGGAGGAACAAAGGGGAAAAAGTGAGGGGACAACCCAGAACAATAACCCATAAATACCACATCCAACAATGATGAAAAATGTGTTTGGTTTGAGGTGGAACTGCAGGGAGCTCAAGAGGATCGTAAAGCTGAGGTTTTTCAGGTTAGTAACGATGATACTACAGTGTCTCAAAGACGGTTGGAGGACAAGCAACCTGAAGAGAAGACAAACATGGACTGCTTGGTAAAGTAGGTCGGAAAAGGAATATCAAGCTGGTGAAGATCAAGACGGGTAAGTTCTTGATTCTTGTAATCAGAGGTCCACACAACAATGTACGAAGAGTGGGGTCGCCAAACATTTAGGTGTTGCAGGGTTATAGCAGCAGAATGGGTTGGTTAAGGAGACAAACGTGACACTCTTGCTAAGGTAACGTTGTTTTCTGATTTCATTCTAGGTCTGTCTCAAGGATCATGGGCAGAGGATACAACCATGTCTACATATCTAGTGACAAGGTCACCATCATCAGCGATTGGATTTAAGACGCCTATAGATATGTTAGGGTTTTTTGGTTGGCTTGCTAGTATTAAGCAAGGGATGCTTGAACCGGTTAAGGTCAAGTGCATATTCCTGGAATACCGTAAAAGGTATAGTGGGTAATAAGCTTTGGAGGTTAGATAATGTTACTTCAAATGTAGTGCTTTACAGGAATATGGGTTTCAATAAAAGTGAGGAATACAAGAAAACTTTCATTGGTTCTGGTGTAGGTACGGGTTCAATGCAGGTGTTGCAAGGAGATGAGTTTGAGGTGGAACCACAGGACAGTCATACATTTGAGGTGAAACCTCATAGGAATGTCAATCATGTAGTTGGTTCACTGGAAGTACAAACTGAGGATTTGATACACTATCATCCAGCACGTGATAGGGAGCAACACTCAGTATGGGAACTATTCAGTATAGAGAAGACAGTAATGAGGCTGCTTTTGTAGTTTGCTCCAGTGAAAGATATATGCAACATAGAGTCCATAGACTTTTAATAATAGCATACTTGTGAGGTGATTTCCAAGTGTAAGTTTGGATTGAAAGATGATATGGATGCTCGATCAGATGTGTATGTGATCAGCAACGGTTGCAAGAAATGCAGCGACGACAGCGATGGCTATTACTGGGAGTCGTATGTTCATACATCTATTTCTCTATATAGATGGTATAGTTTTTTCTTACGGATGCAAGGCTGGAGATCTGATTACCAATTGGGTTTGCTGGTTAAAGCAAAGGGAAATATACTTGGTTTGGAGATCATCAGGGATTAGAGTGGTAATACTCTAAGGGTGTCACAGTCCAGGATTCACAATGAAAAGTTGGTACATACTTTGTTGAAAGGGCACTCCATACTGTTGTTGGAGGGTTAGTCATCAGAGAAGCTGGAAAACGAATGGTAAGTGTCATGTAAAATATGCAGTTGGAAGCCAGGAGTATCAGATGGTCTGCACGAGACTTGACATAGCATCTGCAGATGTGGGTATGTTGGATAAGTTTGATCGTGGATTACAGAAAGACGTACAGGTTTTTGTGGATTTTAACTACGCCATGGGTAGATCAATCACAAGGTACGGGTTGATGATACAAGGATGTGCACGGAAGCTGAGAAGCTATGATGCTGCACATGATGGTATTATGGTGTACAACTAAAGTTGCGTATTGAATACTTACGGAGGCTTCAAAGGAGGTCGTATTTTGCTACGTCGAGGGCAGGTGGAGACTTGCAATATGAGCCAGGATTCAAGGCTTACACAAATAAGTAGCGGTATTTGCGTATATGCAGCCCTTGTCAAAGGCTATCCCTAGTCTGAGATTCCAGCATAGGTTGAATTTGTTGAGTATCGGTATAGGCTAATATGGTACTAAGGTGGAAATTGTTATATTTAGTATCCATATTAGTCTATAAATATTAAGTCTAGGGGGTCATTGTCAAGTTTTGCCCAAGTTTTAGCCCAAGGAGAACTCTATAATATACCGATCTCAAAAGATAGTTTAGATTAGTTGGGGGGGGGGGGCATTCAGAAGAGTCGTTGTATTCTTTCTCTCCTATGTAGCAGCTAGGTTTCAACTCTTTTAGAGTTGGTTTACTTCCCCCTCATCTCTACAATAAAGAGGTGATGGGGGGGGGGGGTTGTACTTCATTCTTTTCCTTACTAAATAAACAAATAATATTGAGGGTTATATTCTTGTGCATCCTTTTGTTTTTCTGTCATACATAATCTGCTGGGGTGTGTTCGTCTTCAAGATCGGATTTATTCCGCACTAATAACTAGGTTGTAAGGTGATAGAATCCTACATACCATGAACTGTAATACCATCTGGACCCATCGAGCTTGTCACCACTGGTGGCCTCATCTCCTCTAGTTGTTCAGCTTCCTCTTCATCTCGTCTTCTCGGTTCCAATTATATCTTCTTATTCCATTATATCTTCTTCTTCTTTGGATTCCATTATATCTTCTTCTTCTTCGGATTCCATTATATCTTCTTCTTCTTCGAATTCCATTATATCTTCTTCTTCGGATTCCATTATATCTTCTTCTTCTTCGGATTCCATTATATCTTCTTCTTCTGTCTTCTCTTTGGATTCATAAATCATATTCTTCTTCGGATTTCCATTATAACTTCTTCTTACTATGTCCATTATATCTTCTTCTTCTTCTTCTTCTTGGGATTCCATTATATCTTCTCGTTCGGATTCCATTATATCTTTTCCTTCTCCTTCAAATAAATATGCGAATTCTTCTTCTTCCTCTTTTCCATCCATCTGTTTACATGCCTTCTTATTAATTAACTTAATGCAAACCACCAAGATGACAATCTATCGATTCACGGATTCAACAAAAGCCACAGCACACAATGCGTAGTACTCAAAGTAATTGTTAAACTAATTCATACTAGACAAAGTAATTGTTATTTATCTCGGTCAAAATAATTTATAACAGTCATCATATACTAGAAAAAATTAGTCGAACTGTTACCAAAATTAACTTATAATCTCACGAACTTCATTACAAATTGAACATAAATCGGAAGGGATTTTTAATGCCACTTTTTACAATATATCAATGCACGGTTTTTTAAATTTAATACAGCAACATTGACAAACAAACATGATAACCTTCACAAGCACATTTTCAAACGATCTCATTAATGTATGCTTAATGTCATAAAAACTTTACATAAATAATTTGAAATCTCTTTTCAAAATCATTCTTTCTCAACACGCATGACCACAATCAGTTACAATTCCTCTAGAGCAATAACTCTATGCATTCTTCCTAAAAATAAGCAACCAATTTGTCTCTACCTTTTTAAATCAACCCTAATAAATGATTTGATTCATATATATTGAAAATTTTTCAAAGTTTGTTATTATAATTGAAATGCCTTTTCTTATTTATATTGTTGACATGATATAATAACTCAAATATTACTTTTATCACGTTGAAATTTATTAGCCAAAGTTTTAAATAAAGTTATTAACAAAAATGTATTAAAAAAATACATACTCATAAATGCTAATTAAAAATTATGGGGTCTTATTAAAGATCAAAAAATGTGTTTTTATATGGCTTAAATGAGAGACAACACAATAGCCACACCTTGTAATTGCGATACCAATTTACACTCACTGTAAGGTAACATATATGTATCTCCCTATCCATTATGAGTTTTAGAGTCTAGATCACTATGAGATTTACCAATACAAATATTGATCAAGCCAAAGGAGTAACCATATACTTCCTTCATTGTTCTCTTAATCAAAGTGCCCACTCTTACGCAACCACGTCATCTCAGATGATATTAAAGGTAGGTGATCATGCATGTCCACAAATGCAAGCTCATGTTTTAGGATATAAACGCCTTTTATTTGAAATTCTACAATGAATACTATAGAAAACTCTTTACCTAATCATTTTATCAAATTCTTATCCAATATATGAAAATTACATGAAGAAAAAGAGAGAACAATCTATAAAAAAACGATACCATTGTTTCTTTGGGTTATTAGTGTTCTTTTATTTGGTCCTACATGAACACAAACAAATTACAGAACACTTTGCCTGATTGTGATGCTAATCTAATGAATATCTAATATACGCGGCGACTTGCAAATTGTAAAAAGAAAAAAAGAAAAAAAACAACTTGCATATTTCAAATTATTATACTAAAAAAAGATGTTGTGACATACTGGCATGCATGACAAAAAAACCCATTAAGCATGTATGCGATTTGCCCTTTTGCATATTCTGCGGTTTAATTTCTCTGTGTGAATTTAGGTTAGACAAAAGCATGAACAATGCTTTCAAGGGGCATGTCATCTCACATAGAACAATTATTGGCAACATCATCTATCATTATAACAAAAGACAATTATATACTATCAATGGGTCAGAAGGGTCGTAATTGAACCTCGCACAATGTAGCATCATATATTATTTCTGTGTTAACTAATGGTTTGAGTATAATATAAATAATGTTAAATGAACAAACGAGCTTGGCCCAAACAATGTTATCACTAATACTTGTCCACTAACAATTAGTGTTTAGCCTATTTGTTATACATGTTTTCTTATTGCTGTGTAAGGTCTTAGCCCATTGAATGAGAATGCAAGGGGAATTTATTAAGAGTTTTGAGTTTAGTTGAGAGTGGAGTCCACGTGCATTTTCACCTCAGAAGTGGCAGTCCTCAATTTCCAATTCTGGTTTTCCTGTAAGGCAATTTTTAATGTTTGCCAAATTCTTTATTTCTCAATCATCGGTGCTTTTGTATCAATCAGAAATGAAAAATACTGCAATTATTTGGTTGAACATTAAAGGAACTAAAATTCGGGTTTGCATCAAAACAAAAAGAAGACATGTTAAACTTTTGGATTAAAATCATTACTTGTCTAACAAAATTGGGAACAAGAATAAGATTTACATCCATCCATGTCCAAGTATAACTTAATACCAGGATATAGGTTTTGGTTAAATGGCAAAAATCCCGGTGGACATCATCTGACCATGACCATGACCACTAGAGCGAGAAACGGGTACTTGTTGAGGAGAGTAACTAGTACTACTACCACAATCGTGCTTATTTCTCATCATCGTCTTCTTCTTTATACTTTCTTCTTCCATTTGTGCAATCTGCATGGATCTACACTCTATGCTACAAAATGTCTTTTTCTCCCCTGCATCCATATATTAGTAAACATACTAGGATTATTAGATAACTATATTGAAGTAAGGATATTAGATTGTTACCCTATATTGATATATGTCTTTCCCGTGTAGTTATTTATTGCACTCATGACAAGTACTTAGAAAGTAAGCACCTGTGGCTTTTATATCATCATAAACTCTTTTGGGTGTAGGAGATATGTCGAAAAGGGACCTCAGCTTCTTATCACCACAATTATCATATACTAGTTGTTTTCTTGTATATGAATTATTATTCTTTGGCTTGTGATGACGGGTCACTGGTGTGTACTCTTCTTCTTCATCGTCAATATTAGCATTAACATGATGGGATGGTCAGACGAGGATTGCTGTCGATTCACGGGAGTTGTCCATGTTAACTATAATTCCAAGTCCAATCCCACGACCCGACACCACTTCATCACATGATGAATCAAGACACTTCCAAGGAGACATAGCTTTATTTCAAATCTCCAGAGATTTTGGGAAGCTAGCAACTATTACAGACTTCCCTCGAACTCACCGCACCGCTAGTGAACCATCATTTCGATCAACACTATTTAGGCATATGTCCTCGTCATCACCATTGTTCCATGCGTATGATTTATGGGTCTTAAATGCAACTAAGATTAGACAACATGCATTATTAAAAGAGAGACGTGGGCATTATTGAATATTAACCCCTAAATAATAATAATTACAGAAAAACTAAGCATCATTAATCGATGTCAAATATATTATATTGTAAATGAATTTGGAGTGAATATTTTTCTGAATGAAGAGAAGGTCCTCGATCGATCGAGATGAGACACCTGTATGTCTTCAATTATTTATCAAGCATGTAGGCTCTACCTGCATTATTTTGTGAAATAGACTAGACTATTAAATATTCAAATGCATTATTTTCCAGGAAAACCAAGTATATTGATGAACATTTCAGGCACCAGCTTTCTTTTTATCTATTTTTAGAAGCAGTTTTTCTATAAGGGTGGAAAAATAGAATTTTGATTGACATACTTTACGATACAAGCAGTTATCAAATAACCCATAACTATATTGTCATATTGACATGCTATTTTAAGTCCAAGTTATAGCCCAGTTAATTTAACCTTTTTCAAAATAACCTGACTAGTTTGATTTTTTTTTGGCAATAGGTGAACTCGTATATTAATAATAAAGAACAAATTACATCATATGAAAAAAGGAATAGACAACCCTATTCCTTTTATACTGCAACAACAGATACACAAAAAGAAAAACAAAGGAATTCTACCAAACTAGCAGTTCTCGGATACATATAGAACAACTCGGATAGAACTAGCAACACATAAGTGTGACACTTATCCCAAACATCAGCTTATCTAACAGACCAAGAAACACTTTCTCAAATTAACCTTAAATGCCCAATGACCAACGTTCTCTTGACTACATTTCCTAACTCTAGACATCTTCAAATCATTCAACTTGCAACCACAATGACTCAGGATGAATAGAGCAGGCATCATCAAGGAGAATACAGCACCCATTCACCCTAACATAGGGGCTCTACCTACATAGCTACATTTCCAAATCATTGACCCATATCCCCATCTAGCAGCTACAACCTCACTAGATAGATTAAGAAAAGAAGAGGAAAAGGCATCACTATGCAGGGAACACCCACCCTCAGTTAGATCCAACCAAACCTCCTTGACAATGTATAGGGTGGACCAAGTAGGCAACTATTCACACACTCACTATTCCATCCTGCATTACCATTACCCTTCTCAGTAGATAGTGCTACCTTATGGTACATACAAATGAATTAGACCTCTTATTGATCCAACACAGCTTAATAGCTTCCTCCCAAGGCCAAGCTATAATACTCATAGGATCAAATAAGTACAGTCATACCAATTGTACTCCAAAATACAACTAGTTTGATTTTAGTGATTGTATTAGGAGCTTTGGAGACTGTTTTCTATTGAGCTAGTAAGTAATGCTATTTATACCATGTTACTTACGTAATGAAATAGTTTACTGTATTTATAGTTGACATGCATGGTGAAGCAAAGAGAACCTTTTTGTTTCTCAATGAGGGTCCATATCATTCTTGCTCAGGTATATATGTGGAACCAAGTTAAACTTAATGTAGTTGTGTGTGTCTTTAGATTAAATTGAATGAAGAATAATGTGTTTATAGTTACTGATAATGTGTAGGTTAAGAATGAGCATGTTTGTCACAAAATGTGTAAGGCTTTGTTGCCTACCCACACAGAAGTGGTATCATCTTCCACGATCATCTTACTTAGTGGAAGGGGGAATTAGTTGGTTTTGTTCGAATAGTTTGGAGGTAGCCATCTTTGTTAAATTTCCAAACAGTAACTGTTAAAAGCACATCTGGTAACGCATAAGAGAATAACCACAGAGATATCATGCTTAGGCCACTATCTCAGTGATCCGTTTTGCTTCTTATTATGAAGATATCCAACATATAGAAAAATGACATTAATATACATAAACTTATGTTTAGGAACCCATTTGGAAGAAGAAATGCGTGGTTTTAGCAGATGAAGCCGTGTTTGGATCCATAAATGGGAAGTACTAATTCGCTTCTCAAGACCATCTCTAGCTTTGTTCAAATTAGTCATTACACACCTTTTGGAACTTTTATTTTTTGTACTAGAAATGGAAAATGGTTTCGGTTAAAAAGTCCAATGCGGATCTTCAGATTCTATTCTATTCTAGTCAGCCTACCGATGAAGCGGACTTAAAAATTGCAGCAGGCAGAAGCTTGTATATGGCTATGGCTTTATCATAATTAATTAGTGATGCAAGATGTGTGTACCTTGTAAGATGAAAGGGAGATTCCTTTATCTACAAACATTATGCTTAAGTGACCCATACAACTTTTGTAAAGCTTCCGCACTACAACCTCGGGTTGTTGTTGGATGAGTATACACTACATTGGTACAGATATTATGATTATATATAATTATGGGGCTTAGTCCCTTAGATTGTAGTTAACAAGTTCATTTATGTTATAATTGAAAGTCCCAAATAACACAACTATATAGAATACAATACGCAAATCTAATGAATAACACAAGTAATAACTTTTCAATCGTGTATACTTTCTTGATAAGATCGAAAGTAATTACAATGTGCTATGGAAGCGCACAAGTTGAATGCAATGTAGATTACGCCTATATGAACAAGTAAACTTGACTGAGTTACAATTGTTACAAAGCGAACTTATATTGACCAGCTGATAGGATCAGAGGTCAGCGTTGTAAGTTCGACAATGGAGTAAATGACTATGATAAATAATGAAAGCGATAGCATTTACTCCTTACATCATTCTCTATTTATACTAATACAAGGTTGTGTCCTTAGTGGGGGTAGTTGCAACGTGTCAAGAATCTATTAGAGGACGTACGAGGAATTTAATGCACGTCCATTCTTGGTAACTACCCGCCCATACTTTAGTGAACAGTTCTGCCAACTCTTCACATACTTTTTACCACTTCCGTACTAGGTACACGCTTTAACTCACATATCCTTTTGTCCCGCCATGACAAGTTATTAGAATTTCTCGCATAAACTTTAGAGAACAACTTAAGCTTAGCTTGTTCTTCTTCAAAGGATAATAGGATAGTCAGAGTATTGCCACCTTTGACTCTCCTTAGAACCCTAGCATATTCCTGTCTATATATGATCTGTATAAGCGACGCGTATGTCCTTCAGTAATCTTCGAGCTTCCTTGGCGTGTCTCTGACTGAATACATCTGAAATTGCTCGTTGAGGCTTTGCACTCAACGAGTTCTTCAATACCCGTTGATGTCTATCAACGGGTCTTTCAATACTTAGCCTAATTTTTGTTTAAATCTAGGCACTGATCATTGGGCACTGAATTAGCCCAACAATCTCCCCATATTTGAATATAAGTTATGCTAAGTAAAAAATTATAGTAAGTGAGACATAGCTTCTTCTTACACATAATTTGATAGAGGAAAAAATCAAAAATGATTTTATTAATTTATTACATGCCCAAGCCATCTAAGTTATCTTGCACAATTTTCCTAGCCTGAATTACATCATCCATAGCCTCTATCGCCATCTCCATTTTCTTGAACATCTCTTCAGCCTCTGGAGTGCCTCTCTGAATCCCATCCTTTATTCTGATCAGCTGAGCAATGGAGGCTAGATGAAATTCTTCTTCACTTTGAAAAGCTAAGTCAAAGTTACCATTGTAGTAGAAGATGTCTAATTCAGGTTCTCTGATGACTCGACCTCTTGATCCTTCAACCTTGGGAGGAATTAAATTCTGCAAAGCATCATATCAACGCACTCTCTTATCTTTTACAAACACTTGTAGGATCTTGTGAGATCTTTTCCTTTTCTAAATCCCATTGTGAATCTAAAGGTTAGATAGTTTTAGGTTGGAGATGGAAACGCCTAATTTCTTTGCTAGAGTTTATGACCGCACTCAAATTTAGCTTTAAGGCGTAAAAGTTTGACTTGCCTTTTGACTTTGATGCCAAGAGCCTCTACAGTCAATACCATTCACTAATACCAATTTCTTTAGTCCAGAAACCTTTCATAAACAAGGAGGTTCAGTAGGTCTTACCTACTGTCATTGATAGGACGCTCGAATTAATACCATATTTCATATGCTATCAATGCTTAATGTATATAAATTGGTTAAATATAAGAAATTTTGTTATAGAATAGAGATATTTACTATGGTAGGTGCATGTACTGTCCAAGGAGAAAACGAAAGAATAACACGAAGATATGCAGCTTGTAAACGACGGAAAAATTGAAGTTAAAGATCTCCCGACTCCTACTTACTGTTTTGGCCATAACTCGGTCATACGAATTCCATTTTAGTTGATTCAAGCGGCCACGGAAAGAGAATTCAATTATCTACAACTTTGCAAAAGGCCAACTGCTGAAAACAACCAAAAGTACACCGCACTTGGAGAAAGTGCGGCGCACTTTTCACCAAAACTGAAAAATCATTTAACACCCAATGTGCGGCGGTTTTAGCCAAAGTGCGGCGCACTTTTGAGGCGGTGGAGAAAATTAAAGGCAATTAAATGAAGTGTGCATTAACTCCCTAAGTGAGGTGCATAAATAAGTTTGTGCGGCGCACTTTGGACCCCAGAAAGCCTATAAAAAGACTCCTTGGCTCTCTCATTTCATACACACCAACACATATCTAACACACACTATCATATAGATCATTGGAGAGGAGGAAGGATTGGTTAGGATCTTAGGATCCAATGATCAAAACACCCCTTTGATCCATGGCAAAGCACCATATCACCACCACCACCATAGCCACGAAATACCACTGATCCATTAATGCGGGTCTTGCGAACTCGCAAAGAGTTTTACAAGCCCCAAGGCAGTGTACCTAACCATTGTAGTAGTAATATAGGTAAGACTTTGGGGTTGTTATCGTTCTCTAGGAAAATAGGTTAGGAAGGCTCGAACACGATCTAGCAGAATTCTACGAGGTTGAGAGAAGATTCTTTTTGAATTTTTATTTTATAGAAAGCAAGTAAAATCATTAGTTTAAGAGGTTGGTTTGTTTTAGCTATTTTAACTAAAAATAATCTAAACTATTTGTGATAACTTATGATAAACAGATGTATTTACCTAATCATGCACTACTCCTCAGATTGCTTCTCCTAGATATGTTGCTTTGTCACACTTATGATGATCTGTGTAGGTATTTCCTAACTAATGAACGAATTACACGAACCCGTCGTCTATTTAATATTCCGTTAAGGCAACATACAAGTAAGGTAGTATGAAGACTATTACAAGGCCTCTAAGAGTATATTAAATGCATGTGAAATATCCTAAGAGGGATCAACCAGAATCAAGGTAAGGTAGTATGAAGACTGTTGCCACTGTTATCCTTTCTACACACTCGTGTTTCCCTAGACATATCAATAGCGATGCAGACAAAAGCTGGTTTTTTAAAGCCTAACGCGCACATCCATCACAAGAATCAACATTAAAAGGATCTACAATCTAAGTTTCATGCAATCATAAGTAAATACAAAGGAGGGTTTAGCCTAGCATGTTATAAAGAAAGCAAGAACATACATCAATCAAACAACACATAGACATATTGAATGATTAATGATAAACAATCTTATTTGATTACAACATGGATCAAAGGTAGTTACAATAGGGTTTTGAGGCCCTAAATACGACCTTAAAAGCTGCTACAATCACTAGGGTTCGGCTCCCAAAAGTCTATGAAAAGTTACACACTAAAACCCTAAAAACGAGTTTATATATAAAGGAAATCTCCAATGACGGCATCACAATTATCCCGACGCCGTCGTGCCATCAATAACTTCTAGGGTTTCTTCAGTCGTATAGATTCTGACGCTGTCTTGATTTCTCTGACGTTGTCCTTCTTATAATCCTGACGCCGTCGCAAGGGATTGTGACGTCGTCTCCATGTAGTGTTCACTTTTCTTCCAAGAGATTTTGTTTAGCCTCGTAATCTTGTCCGTTTCTTCTCCAAATGAGCCTAAGTCACATGTATTTCCTCCAAATGCCATCCATATGCTAAAATCCTAAAAATAAATGATTAAACATGTAATTTGGTCATATTTGCATGATTTAGAGGGTTAAATGCCCAAAAGAAGGTAGTCAAATACACCTTATCAATACCGCTTACACTGGATTTGCCTTGGTCCTCAAAGTAAATAGGCTTTTCTACCTACACAATAGCAATATTTGGGGTCATTTAACCTACTCTTCAAAATCATTTTACAACACAACCTTCTAGACCTCGTAATTAAAAGTACGAAAAGCATATACTAGCACCTCACATAAGTGTTTGGATTCTCTCTTTCACTTGGGGGTATAATAAATTATAACAACTATGGGCAACAAAAAATTAACACTCATTACCTGCCATAGCATACAAATTACCATAGGATTGGTAACGGATCAAAACCTTCACCGCTAGGTACAAGTACTAGTCATTACTTTCAATGAGGGCTTTTAAAGGGTTGTGGGGGTGTAGGTGTAAGATAACATAATGAAATAGAAAACGGATGGATATTATTTGGTTCGCTTTTGGTGGATTTAGTGAAATGGTAGTTAATTACTTAAAAGAATACATGTTTTGGACTGGGTTTGCTAATCTAAGGACACATGACCACGATATACATACTCTACAAAACTCTACGTCAATCCCTTTTCTTTTCCTTTTTATGTTTTTCTCTTTTTTTATTTTTTTTAAATAACATAATAACTTGGGGCTTATAGTTGCTAAGCCAAGAACACGGACAAAGATATACATACTCTACTAACTCATAACATAATCTAACTAATGACCCGAATTAAGTTGGATCAAAATGTCACGGAGACTATCAAACACATATGGGGGTAATGATTTAACTTTTCGTCCCCATTTTTTAGCGAAATAAGAACTACCATGAATCCCAATCGTCCCAAAACAGTATTTACAAGGATAAGGAACTTAACTAGTTACCAAACCATGGTACTCAAATAATTAACTTGGGTTAACACAATAATGTACTAAAAATGAGTACATACAGGGAAGGCTAAGGCAATTTAGGTGTAACAATTAGTTCATGGGTTAATAATGTTCTTCATTAATAATTCGGATTAACCATGAAAATTACGAGAACCATGAAAAAGGATAGGATCGGAGGGGTATACTAAGGGTATCTCACACTATAATAATGGCGTAGCAAGGATGTGGGATAGTTATACGGTCGAGGTAACCGTAATAACAAATACAGGTCTAAAACATGGGTAATTCCTAGTGCCTATTATCTAGAAAATCCTAGTATTCACTATGCGGTCTCAGAATGCGTCAAAAAAACAAGTTTTAGAATTTAATATACTACTGGTACACTCATATAATTTTAAACCAATACCAATGTTCCAGAAAAGATGAGTATACCATACATACACATCCGTAAGGACGTAATAAACATATATGGGTCCGTTCTATAACAACCCAAAAATTTTCATCAAATACAAAACCTATTTTTCTATTATCACAATTGTAAACGGGGAAATTTTTTCGGCTTTAATACTAGTATGTATGGTCGAATAACATCAGTATGTCATATTAACGTACATAACTAAAGTTGAGACGACTCACACGCAACCTAGTCTAATGCCATCGATGTAACTTCATAATGTCAAGCAAATATCATAAAATGTCAAGTCAATATCTTAATATCCTTATTAAAAGTGCATTAATTCCTATAATGTACATTTGCAAATGTTATATCAAAGCACGGATTTTAAAACCGTTATCGTATACCTCTAAACCCTAAATTCCATGAAGGGTTAATATCTAAAGTGAATATACAAGCTACTAAAGCATATATACAAGTAATGTAACATTTCATTTGAAATATAAACTCCCTCTAAGTCAAGTACAAGTCTTATAAAGCACAATGTACAAATCATGAAGCATGAACTCCAAAATAGCCGTTTTACCTCCGTTTTCATTCTAGTTTCTTCATCACCACTTGTGTACAAGCTACTACACTCAATGTATAATGTGTAAACCCTAATTATTCTATTCATAAGCTTTCATACACATTTTTACACTCAAAACCCTAATTCAAAAGTCAGAAACCCTAACCCGAGCAAAATAGTAAATCATGACCCGTTTCTTGGTTTTTATCCATCATAACCCCAAACCAACACTCAAATAAGTTGTAATAACTTAAATTACAACATTAACAAGCATATCATATCATCATTTCATCATTTCAACAACAATATTCAAGAATTAAACCTAGAAAACCCTAATCTAGTTTTAACCCTAAAACCTAAAACTAGGCCCTATTTCAGAATTGGATCAGTCAATTAAAACATAGGAGCTTGAGATAACAATATGAACTGGGATATTAAGTGAAAACACTAGGTTGTAGCCCTATGTCTTGTGATCATTTTACCGGTGGAATCAACCCGATTCGACGTCGGATGAATTAGTTACAGCCGAAATGGCAAAGGTACGCAGATTCTGCACACCTGTAGTAAATGGCTATTATCTCTAAATTTTTCTACAGTAAATTTTGACCCATTTAAGACCCATCCATGTGCAAGATACTTACATGAACTCCTTCTAGAATCCCTCAAGCAGCTTACCCACCTGCTTAGACCATTTCTTGGTTAAAAATGAAGGCACATGGCCTCTCTTTTGCTAGAAACAGCCGCGGCATACACATGGTGTTTCCACCATGTTCTTGCTAGTTTCTAGCCTATCCAACACATCCTCTAGCCTCTCTTAGTCACCATCTAGCTCTCATATGTGTCCTAACCAGATCACATAAGTTCCTTAACCTCCTTGCATGAATTCAAGTATAAATAGAAGCATAAACCTTCACTTTATTCTCATCCCCCACTCTCTTATCTCATACCCATTATAGGCAGCAATTCATTGCTCCCTTATTATCCTAGAATCATTAAAGAAGTTTAAGAAGTGAAGCTTTGAAGATTTGAAGCCCCGGGAACAAGATACAAGGCGCACGAGTGGAAATACTACCCGAAACGACCCATTTCCACCATTTTTGCTCCTAGAAGCTCAAACCCAGGTTTTGAATGTTCTGCTTCTGCTACTACACCCTTATAATGTTCATATGATCCTAAATATACTCTTGTTAAAGTTTCATAACTTAATTCATGCTCATTTTCCATTTGGATCCAAAACCGTACACCCGAAACCCTAATTTCACGTTTTTCTTAAAACTAAATGTTATAATGGTTAAATATTGTTATAATCTATCCTAGCATGCTTAAATAATGTTAAAATAACCACTTTATTGATTAATGAAGGAATTTGAACTTAAAACCGACGTGTTTATGTTTTGAAACCCTAATTTGACCCATTTTACTTCCTAGCTTAACGAATCGTTAATTTAAACTTGTGTTGTGTTAAAACTTCATATTTTAGTTTATTATAACTTATAAATGCCTATTGAAATGTTAAACTAAGCTTGCATGGCAATTTGGACATGTTTTGTATTTATAATCCATACAAGGGGTATATATCATAACTTTCGGAAACTTATAACTAAAAGGACTATAAATGTCTTTTTACCAAAGTTATAACTATAGGGGTCTATTATGTCACTTTTCAAAGTCCATGGTTTACTTGGCATATCTTTCAAAGTTGAGGGACCAAAGTCGTAAAAGTGCAAACTCTAAGGATTATTTTGCAACTTTTCAAACCTTAGTG
>BQNB010105255.1:0-23645 GCA_026074375.1 Tanacetum coccineum
ATCTTCGAAGGTGTCCTTTAAGTATGAGCACGCGGTTAAGAACTTGATTATACTGGAACATGGTATCTCCATCTCCATCTTTAAATGTTCCTGTAATAAAACAGTTAGCAATAAATAGAAAATTGATTTGTAAAATCAATCGATGCGATACTTTGCAAAAGAGTTTTGTAACACATCAAAAGATTTAATTGTTTTCCAAAGTCTAATAACCGTCAATTCGTATACTTGAACAAGTTTGATTCATGTAGAATTGCACCGTTGTTGCTTTCCAGTTGTTACAAGTTTGATCCATTAAGGATCTCACAAGTCACCTACAATGAGCTTGTTTGATGTTGGCTCAAGCAGGATTTCCATCTTCATTGTGAATACTTTCGTATCACTCGGATGTTCTGGCAAAATCACAAGGATAATGCGTAGGACTCTTATGATAAAACTTGTAATCACAGTGTGTGAATAACCAGTAAATTGGAATAGTGTCCTAACGAGATTAATTGATGATCTCTTGGCTCTAGACTCAAAAGTTCATTTTGATTTTAGTGATCGGAGGCTGGAGCTGTCTGCCACCTTTTCAATATCAACTTACTCAGAGTGAGAGAGTCAGTAGATTACGTGTTTAGTCTCCGTGAGAAATGAAACAAAAATATTTTAAGAGATTCTGAGTGGCTTGGGAGGGTTGTGCATTGCATCACTGGGTCTATGATATCAGTCTTCAATGTCAACAATCATATTAGTGATTCTGACAGCATGTGTATTGACCCGGTTTTTGCCTAAGTGTATGGAGGGCTTCTTTTTTTACACCCTTTATTTGTACAATTCTTTTTCATTCTTCGCTTCAGTGCTTACCGAGACTTCATTACTAGAACCTTGTTGGGTTTATTCCAGTACTAGGTCCATCTCAATAGGCACTATTCCCTTATTCTCATATTTACTCCTTTTTATCATACCTAAGGACTTCTATACTAACGAGTGGATTGTCCCTAGGTAGATCCTTCTGGTTATGACAGAATCATGGGAACGAGTACCTAACCATACCTGTAACACCCCCAAAAGTAGGTAGCAGCGGAATGGTAACAATGGGGTGCTACTTCAAAGTACAACAATCAAGATATAGGAAACGACCATAATATTACTACAAAGCGTTAGTACATTGATTGTTTTGCTTTTTGAAATGCTCACCCTTCAAAATGTACATTGGTCTTCGAACTGTTTAGCACATGTTGGTGGAGAATACACTTGAGTAATATGATCACATTACATATTTTAATCACATTTTCTCCCCTTATCAAAAATTTCAAATCATTTGACATTTTGGATATCAATTGATTTAAATATGTTAATAAAAAATTAGGAGAAAAGTGTGCCAATTATTCACATGCTTCGTTTGAACAGATAATGCTCACCCCCTTTAATTGTTGAGGGAATATATGATAGTACTGAGTACTGTAATTTGAAAGATTTGAATTTATACTAAGATATTTCTTGAAGATTTGTACTCAAGCACTATTTATATTCGGCCTATAGTTAAGTCTACACTCCACATTTACATTTTCACAGTTTAATGTCTATGAGACAAGACCTGAATATGTTCAAACAAAAATGACAGAGTCATTTTGTCCATGTTAGCATTCAACGGTCTGTAGTCTGTCTAGATACGTCTCTTTTGGAAGTTGTCTTAGTTCCCCTGAATCGCAATCCTTTTTGAGTAGATTTAAAGGACTTCTTGCAATTCAACATTAAGAAGACTTGAAGTCTGACGCCCAAAACCTTTGAAGTAACGCAATTTAATTTCGAACCGTTACACCAAAGTCAATTAAGTCCCGGATGTCTAATTTTCTCTTATCTTGATAGTGATGTTATTATTTGAAAACCAAGTCAACCTAAGTCCCGAAATATCTCTATTATTCCCTTCAGTAGCGAACGATAACACCTAAGTGAAACTAAGTCCCAAATTGTGCACTTTTCTTTCTATTAGATATGTCTAACTAGAGGAATTATCCAATTTACTTATCATACATGTGTAACTTTGATCAAATAATTTTACTCTTTAAATAAACACGCACTTGGTGATTGAATGTTAAAGGAAGCATTAATTGCTTCTGTAAACCAATCTTCTCACGCTCTAATCAATCTTCTGTCAACCCATTTCCCTGGTATTCAATGATACATACCATAAATGTCAAGACATATCTCTTCTCCTATGTGTTGGAATAGCGCACGAAAAGTAATACGATAAAACATGATTTTCTCTGAGGATAAGACATTTGTTTCCCGGAATGGCCTAAAATTGAATCAAGGCTAGGGATTCTATCACGTGTTGTTGTTGTACATTTAAGTGTATTTACTCCTTAACCTTGTTGTTTCGGATACCTCTGAATCAGGAAAAATCTTATCTGCACTCGTGCTTGAGTTCGTGTCGCAGAATTAATAACTTACATTATCCCGTGAGAATCGTTTCATGGATTTTTTAAACTACGAAAGAATTCCAAACATTCTAAGATTTTTGTTACTACTATGATGTGTTGGCATTAGTCGTTTGTAGTTTAAAGCCTGAATTCACTTAAGTCTTCAATTGCAAATAAAGTCCCTAAAGTTTGAAGCAAATGACTCTAAGAAAACATGTAGTTAATATGAATTATACTCCTTTAAATTGTGATCTTTATTATCAAAAAACTTCAAATGTATAATCCTTGAATTATTCTTGAAGACCCGTTTAAAAGATTATTTGGCACTTTCTCCCCCTCAAATAATGACCCGTTTTCTATTTAAAGAGATGTAGTCATTGTTTGAGAGGTCGAATTATCTTTGAAAATCTTTTCGTGATTACTGAAAATATTGATTCATTGTGAAGACAACTTTTTCCAAATTGAAATAAGATTTATCTTATTTTGACAAACAAATGCACTAAAACGTACACTTATTCTTATGATGCATGGATATGAAATAATCCAATGCCGGAAAAAATTAATTTACCCGTTGTTAGGAAACACGCTAAATCTTTTCGATAGACATGCGTTCCTCAGATTGAAAAGCGGGTTGGCAGTCAGACTATAACTGCAAGCCATTGTCATGAGCTCAAAACTTTGAATGTTTTGTTAGAGTAGCTCAATACCGAAAAGACTTCTCTTTTCGTTGCTAAGGAAAAATGCACTGAGACGTGTATTTTCCTTTACGATGAGGCCCGGGTTATGCACAGAAATGTACATAAGCCATTTTTTTTATTTTATATATATATATATATATATATATATATATTTATTTTATATTTACAAGATGATGTTTGATGATAATATCAAGCAGTTATGTTTGTCATGAACCTCTAGTTTACTGGGTTCAAACATATCATAACAATCCTTACAGACACAGTTTACCAAAAGAAAACCGATCCTCAAGTAGGGCTTTCATAAATTAATCAGACTATAGGGATTCAGTTCTGACAATTTAATTTAATAATATCATTTTCAACCTGTTACTTTATGAAGTGATACGAGTATGGATGTGCTTTAGTATGAGAATGTTGTACGGGGTTGATGATATTTGCTTTGGCTGACTGAGAGTCGAATACAACGTATTTTGTTATAGTTGAAGCAATAATCTTGAAGCTGTGTCCTCATCCACATTACTTGAGCACATCTTGAGATAACTCACACGTTACTATGCCTCTGCTGAGACATTGCCAGTGCAGTTTTGTTCTTTGACATACAGCTTACAAGTTTATCAACAAGGAAATGTATCACCTACAGAAGTGCTTTTTCGAGTATTAAGGCATCCGGCATGCATCAGCGTTGAAATTGCTGTTAGTTCAAGCCAGAATCTTTGGTTTCCAGTAGTCCCATGTTAATGGTACCCTTTAGGGTATTTTAAAGATTCATTTTATCCTCTTGAGGTGCTTTTGAGTTGGTCGTGCTTGATAAAGTGCACAATAGCACTAAGTCTGGTCTACTAGATGTCAAGTACATGAGTGACCCGATTTTACTACGATAATCAGATTGGTCTACGGGTTCTCCACTCAAATCTACATCTAGTTTGGGTTTTGTAGCCAATGGTGTAACTATTGGAGTGACAATTATCCATATTATGCTTTTTCATAATTTCTAAAGGTACTTGGCCTGATTGATATAGAAATGACCTTTGGGGACTGGTGGATTTGAAGTACTAAATTAGAATTCCATCGCCCCATTAAGGACACATTTCAAATCTACTGGGCAATAACTTTATCAAATCTTTTTGAATATTTAGGGTTTGTGACTAAAGTTTAGTCATCATACGTAAATCTGCTCAAGTATAATATCCTTACCCGTTATTTTATCTTGAATATTGTTGGGTTCCAATTGTACCTCTAGAAAAGCCTTTGGAACATCAGGGAAGTTTGATAGTTCATCATACCAGGCTCATGAGCTTGCTTCTAATCCATACAAGCTTTTCCTTAGAAGGTAGACTTTTTTTTGGATGATCTGGATCAACGAACCCTTCCAGCTGAGCAACATAAACCTCTTCCTTCAGTGGACCATTAAGAAATACCGTTTTCATGTCCATCTGATAGATTGGAAAAGACTTGTGTGCTGCGTGGGCAACAAAAATCCGAACTGCTTCCAAGCGAGCCAAACTGGAAGCAATTGATTCTTCTAAATCTATACCCAACCCCTTACTTCCACCTGAGCATATCATTTAGCAAAAGTCGTGCTTTGTGCGAAATTACAGCTTGATCTTCATCCTTTTTGTTCTTCCATTACACTTTTGCTTATAACCTTCTTGCCAAAATGTTTGTCGACGAGTTCCAAGACGTTTTAGGTCTGTCGAACTGATGAGTTCATCCTGCATGCTTTTGATCCATGCAGATTCAGCCATTGCCTCCTTAATGTTCTTCGGGTTCAAAAATACTCACCTGAGCCGCGAACTTACAACTTTTTCAGGATCTGCGGAAGCTGTTGTCTTGTTTGAAACTTAGCATGGTTTGATTTACTAGAACTTGTTTATTGATGATCTCTGGTCCATCGATATCACTGACTTTGTGGTTGAAAATGAATGGACATCGGTATATCAAAGTTGCTTTGAGGAAGACTCAGCAATTTCTTGTACCGGTGTACAAAAAGGATTGATAAATTCATCTTATTGAAACGATGCATTCGTATGCTGATTTTTGTTGTTTTTACTCAGTCTCTGTCGTGTGTTGGTATTGTAATATTTTCAAGTAAAGGGACTGAAGAGAAAATTCCAACCTTGTTGTGACGAATATGTCTTCTTGCTGTAGGAACAACATTTTTATTGGAGGCCACGGGGTATGAGTTGTAATAATCTGACGCCTTTTGCTCCTTGGAGGAACGGGCCTGAAGAGACATTTTCCACAGACATCTCTTGACGGTTGGGGTGCGAGTTATGTCTGAAATGATGTGATCAGGACATATTTTCAGAAGTTGGGTCCTGAACTGCTATGATCAGGAGCCATCAATTAAGGCACGGGTCCTGAACAAAACTGGCCAGAAACCATAAACTATCTTTGAGATAGTAGAATCAACCATACAGATTAAACCGAATGGAGATAGATTTTCATTGGAGTCAAAAGTAGCTTCCATATGGCATGTGTTGTAGTGACTTTATGTTGTAATTGGACGAGAAGGATCGCAATAACATTCTAGAATGAGTGTTTCTTTGTCAACGTAGTTGATAGTATTAAACTGTTGAATAAGATGATGCAATTTTAATGGAATGACCCCTTGTCAATTAGTTTCTTCAAAACTAAGCGTTTGAAGAAAGTATTATGAGGAGGGGTGCATTATTAAATTTTATGCATTTTGTTGTCCATGAATATATTCTTCAACACCTTGATGAGTGACTTGAGATTATATTTCCTGATTTGTTGGAGGAAGTACTAGAGATTGTTCATCTTGATCAATGGTAGTTGATGAAGGTGAACCCAATGGTATAAAAGCTCTTGAAAGCAACAAATTTAGCTACCGGATCTGGGGAAAATAGTTTTATGGTGGAAGATTATATATTATTTATCAATGGTTTACAACAGGATTCCATAGTCTTTCATTAGATGGTGGTGATATGGTGTCGGAGAAATGAGGTTTTGCACGAGTCATGAACTGATGTATCAAGGACGTCCTCAAGAGGTGCAGGTCCTGAACTGATTTGCAAAGGAACCATGTCTTGTCCATTTTCAAGAAATGAACTGCTCTGACTGTAGTCGAAGGTGGTGTGAGGTTGTATTGAATGTATTCTTGACAGGGAAGAGATTCTGTTTAGGGGAGATTGAGAGATCGATGACTGAAGTATCAGTAAAGGAACAGATGAAGAAACTTGTTGGATAGGAACAGTGACCATGGATTCAACTTCGGTTTCCATAGTAGTTTTTCCTGGTTCATCTTTTACTTATATATTTCTTCAGGATCAGGCTTAGTTTCCTCATTATCATCCCCAGCATTATCATCTCTGTCAAAATGTTCACTGACCACATCTGCTTCCCACTAAAGAATTAGCTTTTCCTCATCAGGAACTCCTGGCTTGGATCCAGTTCCTTCACTTGAGGCTCTAGAGATGACTGTGGACTCATCCGGAACCCCTAGTATGTTACCAGTTCCTTCATTTGAGCCTCCAGTTCCAGGTTGTCTCTTGCTCATTTTCTTGCTTTCCTTGAGAGCTTTCATTATGTCAGCAGCCTCTTGTTCAGCAGGAGTAAGAGTTTGAGTACCCTTGAGCTTCTTAGACGAATCAGAAGACCTCTTCTTTGACACAATAAAGGAATCTCAGAAAGCAATACCAGACTGTCTTCTTAGACGAATCAGAAGACCTCTTCTTTGATCATGTTTCGAAGGAGGCTGAGCTGACCCAGAAGCGGCAGATCCGGGTCTTTTTCTCTTTGCTGACCTACCCTGGTTTGATCCAGCTGAAGGGCCTTCATCATCATCATCGTCTTCTTCTTTCATTCACTACCATGCTTTCTTTGTGGTCTTTAACCTTGACTGCAACTTCCTTTCACATTGCTATTCATTGCTATTTTAAAGCTTCCATAAGAGCATGGTATAGATGGTAGTTGGCAGGATTTCTGTTTGCAGTCTTGTTTTATTAATGTGTTTGATGAGTGCACTCTTTAGATCAAATTCTTAAGAGCAACCTTGCTGTTGACCTGATGAAGGAAGTTGAATCTTGTTCTCTTACATTGTTCCCTTTTGATTTGGTAATCTCCTTGGGACTCTTTACAGATTCTTAGTTATTGATGGGCTCTGGGCCAGGCTTCAGCAGAGATTTCTTGATTAAACTCTGCACTATCTCGTTCAAGTATCCTTATGGAGAGCTTCTTCAAGTTCTGTTCCTTGATATTTTCAACAACCGTAGGAACTTGGGATTTGATTGAAGCCAAAACATCGGAAGAGTGAGAGTCTCTGTCTTCAGACATCTCTTGCTCTTATCTTGCCATCTTTAGCTGAAGGGCGATGAATGGAGTGGTTTCTGAGGAGAGGGTGGTGATTGTTGTAGCTTCCGTGGTGATTAGAGGAGTGGACCCAATGTCGACGGCTTAGTAGATGAGGAATCTGTGAAGGGAGCAATCACTGGAGGAAGTTGTTTTTTACTTGTCTTGATGACTTGGATCAGGTTTGGTGGAATAGACTCCTCTTTACTTTAGATTTCTCCTGGGATCATCTTCGGTTGGTTTGTCATAAAGATATTTGATCCAAAGTTATAGTGTCATCGAATATTTTTCATGGAAGAAATAGAACATGGAATGACTTTTTCTTGATTTTATCCGATGAACGTTCATCTGTTATGAGCTTCAGGTTTTCATGAACCTTTGGGTAGGCTGTCGCGAGGGAATTCATCATCCATGTGCTCGGGGGTTTTGTGTCAGCAAGAGGACACATGTAATTTTACCAAGAGTTTGATTCCAGTCTGGTTTCTTGCAATCGGCTCTGGGTTCTGGTCCAGACACAATTCTTGCTATGAGTAGCATGAAATTCTCTTGCAACACTTATTCTTCAGTTCTCAGTTAATTGTTGGATTTACCTAATTCCAAAGCTAAGTCTGGTTTAGGGACGATGTTGTCATGCAGGAGTGATCTCTAAGGCCTTCCGAAAAAGATCAACACTCAGAGTAAACCATTTTTCATCAAGTTTGAAAGCTATAAACCCCAGTCTTTGCATCATGAGGTCTGTGTATTCCAGAACAGCTGAATGTTGATAGAAGGGTTTTTGCTTTGCTAGTGATATGCCCTAACGACGTTTGTGTTCTTGAAAATATAACTGAAATGTGGGAAGATGGATTCTCTGCAACTTCTGTAGATCTTTAGAGAAGGTTTCCTTTCCAATCTGTAACTGTTCTGAGCAATAAGGATTGTTCATCTTTCACTCTTGTAGGTTCAAGGTGCAGGGAATAATATTCTCTGCTGCATGTATCTGTTAAAGATATCAACAAAAGATAGACAACATAGCATATAATCAACTATTAGATTAAGATGTTCGCCTTGAGTTTGACATGCCACTTGATATTCTGATTAGCACATGATTTTTCCACATTTTGAGTCAATGGACATTGGGTTAAGTCACCATTGGTCTAACCTTGGTCTGTGGTCTAGAGTTTAACTGTTAGGCCCAATGTACAAGTTAACGCTTAAGCTTGTATGAGAGTCAACATGACAAATGGTCCTTTCGGTTTAGGACCTAAATATGTGGTCGTTTATTGGGTATTATTGGGACAAGACATGGGACATATTAGCCTATAGAAGCTGACTACAGTATTAACCTATAGGCAATGCAGGATGGTTTACATTCCGACATCAAGTTTAGGCTGCCGCTATTTTATATGTATTGACATGTTACTTTGGACATGTTTTTGTCTCCGAGATGTCTTTTTTTTCTACATAATGTATGTTGATTTACCCCCACTTAACTAGTTAATATTTTGTCCAAGGGGTCACATGCAATGAACCAAGTGTTTTCAGTTCCAACCCCCCCCCCCCCCCCCCCCCCAGTTTTAATCCATTTAATTCACTATTCGCCCCTTCTAATATTGCATATGCGATTGCCAATTTTTTGATCTTGTGAATTAAATACCAGCACTAATGTAGTTGGCCATTTAACTTCCGAACAAGCAAGGGAAAATTATGAAGCTTGTTAATGAGAATGGTCAAAAACAAATAAGATGCTCTTCTTTTGAAGAAAAGAGCACCTGAAGAGTACCCTTACTTTTCTTGAAAAAAACTAGTTTCGTACAAAAAGAATACGAAAGCATCGACTTGGCTAACAAAATGAGTGTTTCGGAAAGTAGCTCAAGACAAAAGATTTATCTTTTCGTATTAAGGATAAATGCAACTATCAGATGGGAACTCACTGTTTTCACCTGAGAAATTCGCATCTGCGATCTGACTGCTTCCGATCTGAGGAAGGAATTTTATATCACTATACAAAACACAGTGAGTCCTTCTGATGTGATGACAGTAGATTCGCAGACAGATGCAGAAATTCTCTGTTCTGTGATCAGTGTAAAGTGTTTGAAAATATGAAACTAGTCTATCCTAAGAGTCCTTCGCTTTCTCTTTGTGATTTGCCGTAACATCCAAGTGAAAACGATGGTTTTTCACAATGAAGTGGTAAATCTGCTTGAGCTAAATCATACAAGCTCTAGGTAGGTGACTTGTGCGATTCTATAAGAATCAATCTTGTGACAACTGGAAAGAAATGATGGTGCGATTCTGTGTGAATCAATCTTGTTCCAGTATAAAAATTGACGGTTATTGATCATTTGACAAACAATCAAAACTCTCGAAGTGTTACAAAAGTCTTTCTTAAGAAACACTTAGACTGTCTTTTACAAATTTCAATTTTCTCATTTATTACTAAATGTTTAATTACAGGTTATCTTAAAGATGGTGATGGAAATGGAATATTCCCAGTTCCTGAGATGTCAAAGTACATATAACGGAAGCCAAGTCACGTCCCTACACTTGTTATGATGTTATGAAAGTCCTCATAAAGGTGTCAAAGCTTCCGCAAACTCTGATGTCATGTATTCATTCACAAGTGCACAAGATGGCGGTCCATTACAAGATGATGTAAGATTATGTTTGGGCAATGATCTCAAGAAAGCTCAAGATCACATTCAATGGTTCAAGATAAACCATTTTTAATCACATTTTTATTCACTATTCTCCCTTCAAAAATTGAATTTGCTGTTTGCCATTTTTGATGCTTGTGAATTATATATACAAGATAATGTTCGTTGCCGTACACTTAACTTATCAGAACAAGCTTGGAAAATATGAAGGATTGTTATGAGAATGGTCAAAAACAAGAAGATTTCTCTTCTTTTGAAGATAAAGCGCACTGAAGCGTACACTCTCCTTTTCTTTGAAAAACTGGTTTCGTACAAAAGAATACGAAAGCCATCGACTTGAGCTAACAAACATTGAGTGTTTCAAAAGTAGCTCAAGACCGAAAAGATTTCTCTTTTCATTATTAAGGATAAATGCACTAACACGTAGATTTTCCTTTTATCTGAAGATGGGGTTGCAATCTAACATTTGATTACAAGCCATTACCATGAGCTGAAAACTTGGAATGTTTTGTTATATTAGCTCATGACCGAAAAGATTTCTCTTTTCGTTGTCAAAGATAAATGCACTGACACGTACACTTTCCTTTTCTCTGAAGGCATACACCTTTCTTTACTTTAAGGAACAGGGCTTGAAGAGATGCCAACAGACGCCATTTGACATTAAGGAACGAGGTTTGAACCGTTTTGTTCAAATGTCATCAAGATGAAGAACGAGGCCTGAAATTGATATGAATTGACTTCATGAGACATTGAGGACCGAGGCTTTTGAACTGCGGTGATTCTAGGTCATTTGATGAAGTTTCATCAGATTTGTATTCCTTGAACTATTGGAAGTATGAGGTATAAGTCTTTTTGGTAACCGAACTTCGAGTCTTTCTTTATGGATTGTCTGATGTACTTGCACTGAGGTTGAAGTACCTGAACTAGTAAGGAGTTTGATTACATTCTTATGGGTTAGTGATATCCTCATTTGATCCATTAGGGAGGTTCACTGTTCAACTTTGGTTGTGCTATCTATGAACACCCTTTCAGATGGTATCCACTAAGACTACAATCTTGAAAATTCTACCCGTTGGATTCCACCTAAGATAAGATCTTAGGAGTGTGTGGTTTCTCATGCACTGCGGAAGTACTTATTGAGAGAAATCTTGTCTATACCATTCTGCTACCAGGTTTTTGAAGTGTTGGTTCTTTGGTTCACCGGGATTGTTGTTTCTGATTTTGGGGAATGAACTCTTATGCACGAGAATTCTCCTTCTTCAGGATATTTGTTAACAATCATCATGATTTGTATTAAAGTGAGAGTTATGACAAATCGAACAAATAAATTTTTTGGGTCCAAGAAGAAACTAGTAATTCCTAGAGTGATCTTCTTGTGGCTCACCATTTGACATTCCACACTACTCTTGTTACAGGAGAACTGCTATTATGTTTCTAACTTTTGGTGTACAAGCATTAAGGAGTGCAATGTGCTCTAGTAGAGGCCACTTTCCCTATGATTAGGAATCCTGTTTTGTCTTGTGTCATTTTCCTAGCATCCTCTTGATCGTACGACATGAACCATTCATTAGAAACCATACTGATTCTTTATGGATATTCCTGAGTAGTTAGGTGCATTCACCTGATGAGGTTTCTGCAGCAGGATTCTCTAAATTTAGGCAAGTTAATGAGGAGTGACTTTTTTTGGACAAATCATTTTTCTCGTCAATTAGGAGGCAAAACCTGTGGTCTTGAAATTCTTGGTCGTCAGAAGTAACGCATTCGGTTGTCTAACAACTAAATCGTTTCTAGATGGTTGTAAAGGCGGTTTTCCCCAAGATTGATGCTTTGGTAAACTTAGAATCTACTATATTTCCTTTTAACTTTCTAAGTTCATTATTTAATGCCGTATTTGCAAAAACCTTTTCATGATATTGAGCTTTTTAAACCAGCATTTTCGATGACTTTTATTAAATCTGTGAATTAAAGATTCATGTTGTCGTTATTCTGAATGTGTGTCTTTTTAATTAAATCAAAAAGTTCTTTGTAAGTCTGTTTCAAATGCTCATTTTCTTTATGTAGTTGCTCATTTGCTGCAAGTAATTTAGCTACACTGTGTTCTAATTCGATGTTAATCGTTTCAATCACATCGATATCCATTTTTTACTTGGCTTCATTACTGTTTCCTTCAACTTTTAATTTGTTTCTTCAAGTTGTAAATTAGTGTGGTTTGGCCTCGTTGCTGTGCTTTCAAATACATTATTCACAAAATATTCTCAAAAGTCAGGAAATTCCTGATTCTTACATGTTTGTTACTTTGAAAAACTTTATTCCTTTTGTTGGATTTGTTTTTCAAGTGATATATACAATGTTTTTCCAGGTTGTAAAAATCATTGAAAGGTTTCATTGTAAATTTCCTTATTCTTCCATATCTTTCGTTTTGAGAAGCTCAGTTTTTAAGCAAAAGCATCCTGGTCATCTCTCCTCCCTATGACACATATTTGTGAAGTAGGGAGTGGTATTGCTATTCAATTGTTTCCAATCAGATGTGTGTCATAACATGGTTCAGAAATTTTTTTTTTTACTCAGTTATGCGGTTGTTCATTAGCTAAGGTTATTATGTAAGCAGTTCTATTGTACCTCAGCAAATGGCTCTTCGTCATGTACTGATATCTGCTTCTCAGCTTGTGTGGTATTAACTTCCACTGCTTTCTGTGACAACCAACCCAGCATCAACGGTTCACGCTTATTGACATTTTCTCTTGCTTTGCATTTGGTTTCCAAATATCTTGATTTGCTGAATGACATTGTTGTTTTCAGGTCTCTATCAAAATGCTCCTTTTGATGCATTCTAGCTGTCATCCAATAGCTTGAACTGGATTGTTTTCTTTTTTTTTTTTTTTTTTTTTTTTTTTTTTTTTTTTTTTTTTTTTTCTTTAATCTGAATTCTTGAGACTGGCATCTTGACATTGACTTTATTTGATGCGCATGAAGTATTCATCATGCAACTGATTCAATTCTCCTTTAGTTCATTTAGTTCATTTTCTTTCATGCGTAATACACCATATGTATTTACACCTATGAATACCCCTTCAAGTGTATCCTGGTTCTCGAGTATCTCGTCTGTATGCACTAGGTTCACAGCGCGTGATGGTATTCGATGTCTTGTTGCAACCTTGATTCAGAAGATCGTTGCATTTACTCCTTTTGAGGCTAGAAATTCCTTGAACTGTGTTCGGAGTGCTTGAAGATAGGTCTTTGCATTAAAACCCTTGAAGCATTCTCTCTTTCCAAGTTGTTGCACTTAACTCGATACCAGATTATGATACATCTTCACTTTGAAAGTCTGATGCTCTTTTTTTTTTTTTTTATTCACCAAAGAATGAGGCGAAAATGTGGTTCAATGCGTCAACAGCATAAGGCGATTTAAGGAGATTGAGATCATATGATGTGTCTCGAGTTGTTCATCCCATGTCATGCAGTGGAGTTGCCTTTGTTTGCGAGCCGTTGCGTCAGTTGAGCTCTCTCTCTTTTGAATTAGAATTAGAAGATTCCATTGAAATTCGTTGTGTGTAAATAAAATGGATCTTAAGTGATAATGTGATTATGTTGTGGGTTTTTAATGCAATTAACATTTCATGGGATTTTACAGTCTCTGATTTTAAAACCGATAAAGATTAAAACCGGGATTTTTTTTTTACAAAATCAATAGGAAAATCGTGATGAATAATCGTTTGATGTTAAGGTAGTTTGTTGTGGATTATGCTGGTTTAAGTCCTGTTTAGTTGACGGTTTGTATTGGCCATAATTATTTGAATTTTGACCAAAACACAAAATTTTCCCTATTACCAAAATTTAAATTTGTGTAAAAACTTAGCTAATAAAGCTATTGATATAAAAGTAATTTCTTTCTTAATTTTCCCGCCAAAAATAATTTGAATTTTTTAACAAATTTTTTACCCTATTACCAAAATTTAAATTTGGTGTAAAAATGAGCTAAAAAGGCTATAGGAAAACAATTAAATTTTCTTAACTTTCCCGACCATAAGTACTCTTTTTTTTTAAAATCAAATCCGCTGCTAGTGTAAGCAAAAACCGCCGTGTATAGGAATAATCAAACCGCCTGCTTCTTTGACAACTACACTGCCCTAATATAAAATTATCGAATCGCGTTTTCGGTAACTCGCCGTTTAGCAACTCGCCGTTTAGCAACTCGCCGTTTAGCAACTCGCCGTTTTAGCAACTCGCCGTTTTAGCAACTCGCCGGCTATATTTTAATATTCAAACCGCTGTTTCCTTTTTGCTAAATATAATATTCAACTCGCCTTGACCTATCAAACCGCTACAATACAAGGCAAACCGACGGCTATAATAAGTAAACCGCGCCAATTTAATTGTTTATTATAGCTACTTGCACTTTAAATTTTTACTAAAAACGTAGATTCTTGTCCCCCTTCCTGTCAAACGCAACTTTGAAATATTAGTATTATATTCAAACCTCCAATGTAGTCATTAAGGACGATTCAACAAAATCCCCAAAAAAAAAAAAAAAAAACCATATGATCACTTTTATTAACACCGAAACAAAGCTTTAATATGCATTTACTAAGTTGGTGTATGAAAGATGTATCTTCCTATTACATGTATTTTTCGTGGATCATAAAAACGAAGCAAACCCGCCACGAAGAACACCAACTTAATAACTTATATTCGATCTTGGAGCTTGTATAAACACACGAAATTGTTACAAATCTTAACCTTTTTGATGTTGTAGAACAAGAGGAGATCAGATTAACAAACATAATAAGCCCAAATCATATATGAACGTGGCCTTTTGAGCCAAAAAAATAAGCCACGAATTTGAGCTTTATGAATCACACAAATCAATCACGAATCACTTAGGCTCTGGTACTAATTGTAAGGTTTCACTAAGTCACAACAAACTGTTAGATCTAAAGAGATCTAGAGAGAGAAAGTTAGAGAGAGAGAATAGTTGAGAGAGAAAAGGAAAACACACTTAAGAGTATGTGTAAAATGACTAGATGCTTACCTCTTCCAAAGTTGGAAGAGGTATTTATAGTTCTCACAAAACACCAGGTATTAGTACCCGGTCCGATACCGAAAGTCATACGTTTAACTAATAAACTACGAGCTATAATGAACAGTAAAATACCCGGGGTGACCGAGTCTTTTTCTAATATCTAACAACTTTCCTACATATCAATTTTTGTCATTTGATCTAGCAGTGTAAACTCTCATGACCTTTTGTCGTATATCTTGTTGTTGGCATTCCTTGCCACCTTGACTTCCTAACTTACAACGTGATTCCTCGAGTCGTAAGCCATGCGGATTCCTGCCTTGTAGATATTAATAGCTTTCAATGGAGTTAATAATTCCTTGAGTTATAATATGCTTGATCCTCGCAGAACTCACTCCTTGTCTTGTTGTCGGTATTTTCTTTAAACTTGAGCGAAATAACGAAAATAAAATGAGTCGAATTTCGACAGTCGTGTTCCCCAAAATGTTGCAAGGTGATGTGTTAAAGTCGTGTGCGCATTAATTGGCATGATTCTCGAAATTTACGTGTGTAAGAAAGTTAAGTTGTATGAGATGACGTAGGTGTCTGGAAACTAGATAATCCAAGTCTTAATCATAACTGTATACGTTCAAGCAAGTCATCAATCGATAGAAAATAGAAGAAAGTCACGATGATGAAATAAGTAGACGCCTTTGTGAAATCCAACTTCAATTGCAAATAAGGGATACCAAATCAACTCCGTGATCACATGTCATCGTAATCCGAATCTCTAGCCGTTTTGTCATTTAAGTGAATCTTTTCAGGATCGTTTTGGGATTAAGTGTTGTTGTTTGTGTGGTGTGTTGTTATGGTTGATTGTGGTGTTTGATTGTTGTGGAATTGGTGTTTTTAAGTCATTGTTAATGGTTTAGGTTGATGGTTTGTTAAGGTTTAACTTTGTCGTTTAAAGTCCATTGAAATAAGATTTGATAATGTGAAAATTAAGCAAACCTCCATCAAGTGTAAGCCAAACCGCCACCAAAAGTTAAGCAACCCGCCGCCCTTTTGTGACCAAACCGCCACCAAAACAAAGCAAACTACCGCCTTGCTTGTGACCAAACCGCCACCATTAATTAAGTAAACCGCCGCCAAACTATGGACCAAACCGCCTCTAATAGTTAAGCAACTAGCCGCCTTATTTTACACCAAACCGCCTCCAAAATTTTGATCAAACCGCCATCAAATTTTGCAAACCGCCGCCAAATTTGGCAACCAGCCGCCTAGTTCTTTTTTATTAAACCGTTGTGAGACTTGTCAAACCGCCACATAGAAAATTGTCAACCCGCCGTGGATTTTAAATTTGGGCAGAGTAACATTTCTTTTTGCTCATAAAATAATCAACCCGTCGTGTACCTAATCAAACCGCCACGAAACTTGGCAAATCGCCGCCAAGAAATATGGCAAACCGCCACCATAATTGGACAAACCGCTGACAATATTTTGATTATTTTAAGCAACCCGAGAGTATTAAAACACGAAATAACAACCATATCTTCGTGAATCATCAAAAACGAACCAACTCACCACTTAGAACACATAAATAAACCAACCCTTTTAAGCTTATAAATCGAACTAGATGCTTGAGTAATCCATGATTTTTGTAGCAATCTAACCTGTTTAACTTATAGATCGAGGAGAGAACAAGATTAACAACTAACTAAGCACAAAATTTTTTGAGCCGTGGTCTTTTTCCACAAAAAAAGCCACGAAAATTTGAGCTTATTGAACCACGAATTCAGTAGATTAACAACACGGATTCCCCCTATGCTCTGATACCAATTGTAAACATTAGATTCACCCTTAGAACACAAGATCCGGAGGTATGGTAAAATGAAAAAGATGAGTAGCCATTATTAGAGAGAAAGGAGAAAAGATGGGAAGTTGTGTGTGTGGTTGAGAGAAAACACACACACTTTACCTTACAAAAGTGAACTTCTACCCCTCCATGGAAGTATGGAGGGGGTATTTATAGTCTCGGGCTTGACTAGCTAAACTAACCCGACACTACTATAAATGATAAATGTAATTCCGGATTAGTCACCATATTTTAGGGCTAACAGAAACGCTTATCAACAAGTAGGCAACCATATGTGTTTGTGTCTTAGTTAGAAAAATGGTGTCGTTATGATGACAAAATATTCATGATTAAAATACGCCACAGTTTACTAAAAGTACTATTTTAGAAAACTTTCTATTTTAGGAAAGTTCTAAGTTTCAAGACGTTAATATAGTCCCCTATATTTTGATAAATCCATATTTCTGAAAACGCTTTATCAATACCTAAACGTCTAACTTTTACATCCGTCTCAACAACTTATCTCAAAAGTTACTATTTTTAGAAGTCTTACGCATTTATAACATTCGACATTCCATAATTACCTTTATGACGTTTCTAATGTTTCCAATCAATACGCTAATGTTTCTATATGTTTCGCCAATGTTTTAAAACCTCAAAAATGTTCGAAAGTGTCCGAAAGCCTAATTTAATATTCACATCAGCAACCTCATTTATTATTTTTTTCGAAAAGTGTTCCAAAATTCATTTTGCCATAACTTGGCCGTTTTAAATCCGCTTTTAGTGTTCGATATATGAAAATCTATCTATTGGAAATAAGATCTCCAAAAACTACTTTCTTGACTAATGAAAAAAATTTTAAGTCTCCCAAAACCTTAAAACAAAATTAGATCAGCAACCATATTTTTCGCAAATGCTCCCAAAAATTCCTTTAAACTTCACAATAGTGCCTATTCTAACCTAGTCCCGTTCACTACTAAACCAACCAATGTTTACCATCAAAACCTCAATCAATACTAACCTAATCCTATCATTTCTATTTTTGCAACACTCATGATCATTCATACTCGCAACCAAACCTTTTGTAAATCAAAGAATCATAAAACAATACTAGTTTATGTTATAACTTGTTTATTTTCAAAAACCACAAACACATAAACCTTAACCTTGCATAAGAACCATAAAGAAATCACAAGAGATGGAATAGAACACTTACAAGAATAAGATGAGTCAAGAAACACACAACATCTAACCCAAAATCCTTAGATCTATAAACCTCAAATAATCTTGCAAAAACCCTCTTGAAATATCTAAACCCTAACTCTTGAAATCTTTAGAAAACCTTGAAAACAATTATCAAACCCTTGGAACACCCTTAGATATGATTAGAAATGATGTTGGAATGTGTAAATCTTGCTTAAAATCAAAACTATGGAAGTGCTTGTGTGTGTGTTTTGTGCCGTGGCCAAGAGAGGAGAGAAAAGAGAGATAAGAGCTCTTGGTGGTTTGTAAGCAATAAATGAAACCCTAGGTTGGAAATATGCAAGGTATGTATAGGATAAGGGGTATGGTTAAGGGCTTAGCTAGGTTAACAAAAGTGTGAACCAAGGACCCTTTGGTCCTTGTGGTTCGTTTGTTTTATGAGCCAAGGGTGGGGGGGAAGGAAGACCAAGCTTGAACACTAGTTGGTAATTAATTCAAGATTCTATTTTTGAAACATGGTGGAGTTGTGGTCCAAGCCTTATGTGATACATGTAATATTGTAAGAACATGTTGGCTTGTAGTGAGGAAGAGAACAAGGTGTCATTTTCACCAGCTTGCATGCATGAATTTCAATAAAAGTAGAAAGATTCCACATGAATTAATTTGAGTGTGTATGTATGCGTGTGAATTGAGTAAGGGGAGGAGGATGACCATGAAATTTTTGACTTCTAAACCCAAGATATATGATAACTAGAGTCTACACAAAAAGATTAAGGGTTTTTAGGGTTCCGTTTGATCAAAAACGCGAAAAACATAAATAATACGCTAAACCGTAAAAATAAATATCGGGAGTGAACGTAAACTACGAAACACTTAGAAAATATAAAATAATGCATATAATATCTCGACTAATCAATATCCAAAGCCGAAACGCGTCCGATGACGTTTTTTAGATTTACGCGTGATAACCTCTCGGTTTTAGGTTAAATTCAAACGTAAAGGATAAAATTCTAAATAATTATTGAAATAGTTTAAAATATTGACCTGAAATTTCTGGGGTGTGACAGTTTGTGATTTTACTTTTTACGAACATATTTTTGTCATCGTTAAAACATAAAGGAGATCCTAGTCAATGTTGCACCAACGATCTCCCTCTTTTTGATGATGATACATAAAATTTCAGAAAGCAAATAAATTTATAAACGTAGAAAACATAAGACCTCCATTGATGAAGTTCGTATCTTGATCTTGGCCTTGTAATTTGGTGAAGCTTGAACATTGTCTTCACCTTATGAGTCTAATATAGCTTGTATACTCCCATGTATGCTATTGGTCTTTGCTTTTGTAATGCTTGCTTTTCCTAATTCAATATGCATCAATGCTTTGATTTTCTTCTCCCCTTTTTGTCAAATCAAAAAGGCAGGATTTTGTCTTTTCTTGGAAGGTTGATATCTTTGTAGAAGAAAGAATAGATACCATTGTACATGCGCCCCCTAGATCGTTGCTCCCCCTTATTCCAAGGCGAGGATCCATGGGTCAAGAGAATTACCTTTAAAGGTGTTCTTGGCTACAACTAGCAACAAGCAAACACAAAACAATACAAGCAACAAACGTATACACATGTGCAAGTCCAACATGGGTTAGCTTACAATTTAGAATCTTGGAAACATGGATGAGTACAAATGTAGATTATTATGACTTTGTACATTGTTGCATATATCCATATACATATTTTAACATTTATATGTATAGGTATTCATGACTCCAATTACTTTAATTCATAACACATAATCACATAAGCTCTAAGAGCACAATTATCTATAAAAGCGTATGCACACGACCTCTAGACTTCTAATCTTATTTTTTATCCCTCACACTCTCAAATCAATATCCTATTTTGCATGTCAACCATGAACAACCTCAACTAGACTCGTGCAATTTGGACTTTGGGAAATGTCACGCAAAAATCCTAAGCTTGTTTAGTCGTAGACCTAAGTGTCCTTTCATTTAAATCACCAATTACTTTCTCTATTTGGTGACCTATAGCTTCTTTTAGACTCTTAGAATAGCCTTCATCTGAAACATTAACTTGTAATGACAGCGACCCATTGATGCGGTTTCAACTTCTAGTCAAAGTCAAGACATTAACTTTCTTTTTTATTTAAGTGTTTGACAATAAATTTTGGTTTATTTCAATTTAATTTCTAATCAATTATAAGTTTAGGAAAATGGAAATTCACTTCAATATTTATTTTTATTGATTCTATTTTCCTATAAATATTAGGTCTTTTCTTTGTATTGGGATATGCCTTTGAGTTTTGATAATAAAAGCTTTTGCTTTGTTCTTGGCGGTTTGCTAAGATTCTCTTAATAATCGGTATTCGTTTGAATCAACGGTTGTTGGAGTTGCCTGATTATCAGTATTCTTTTGATTCAACGATAGTTAGAAGATTGTTTCTGGTATTCATTGGAATCAATAGATTCAATTGGTTATTTCATTTTCATTCACTACATCAGTTGGTATCAAGAGTCGAAGTTCCTGATTAAGATGTCTCCAAGGAGAAGTAAAGGCAAAGAGTCAGCATATCTATTCTTTGAGGGTGATGGTTCATCTATAGATGAATAGGGAGATTATGGTGTGGCGGGTGACGATTATGAAGGACCTATAGTATTTGCTGATGATCGATATGAAGAAGAATCATGGAATGGAAAAGACAAAGTCAAATCGAAGCCAAAGTCAGTCAAAGTCAAAAAGTCAACAGGAAAGTCAACCCCGACAAAGTCAAAAGTCAACCAAATGAAGAAAATACAACTTGAGGGACTAAAATTGCCAAACCTCAAGTTGTATTACGAGAATAAAAGACAAGGGCTGAAATTGCATACCGGGTGAAGTATAACTTTAGGGGCCAGTTCTGCCAAGCCCCTAAAGTTGTATCATAAAAGGGGCAAAATTTGCAATAAAGATATAAGAGATGAGGGGCCAAAGTTGCCAACTTACCCAAAACCATTTTTCCCGCCCAACAAAACCCAAGAACCAATCACGGGGTCTCTTCTCCCCTTTTACCCTGCAACCTCTACAACCCCTTGGGTAAGACATCTCCCCCTCCTCCACTATCACCACCTCCCCATGTATAATTGCCAAGTTGGCAATCCCACCACTTTCCAAGCTTTTCGATGGCTGTGATTGACTCAAAAGAAGCACAAAAGAAATTGAAGGCTGGGATTTGTTTTAGAATCACCTCACACAACAAGCACACTTGGGTTTTTGTCTCTACAAAGAAACACAGAAGAAAGCACAGCTAGAAGACCCAAGGAGGAAGTTTTTAGTATAAATAGGGCCATTGTAACCCAAGAAAAGGGATCGATTTCTTAGTAAAAAAAATTTAGCTTATTTTTATGCAATTTTACTCTTCCAAGTCTTGTAACTTTAATTTTCGTCTTAATGCAAATTTGAAGTTTTTAAGTCAATTCTTGAATCTCTGTATTTCCTTTGTTAAAAGCTTTACTTAATATGTTTTAAGTCTTATAAAATCATATAAGTCATTTGTCTTAACTCAAATACTAAGAATTTAAGTAAAGTCACAAAAAATTCCACACTCAAATATACCACAGCTTATGGATGATAAGCCAGTTTTGGATGGGCTTATGGACACTACTAGCTTGTCTTTGACAAGCTAGAGCTTGTAGATTAGCTTGTAAAAGCTTGAGTGGCCCTGTTTAAGCAAGGGTGTTGTAAGTCTCTCTTTCTCGTCTTTTTCCTTATTTACTGTAGAACAGCTTATTAGTACTTACTTATTGTTCATGCTTTGTTATGATGTTTAGTGCTTCTCCTGCTTAGACTTCAGTTTAAAAATGATTTGTGCAAATTTCCTAGTTAGTACTGGTAGTATGTTTAGTTAATACTGTTAGACTGATTTAGCTTATTTAAGTGCTTATTATTGATTAAAAATCTGCTTATAAGTGCCTTAATTTGTTATTTGATAATCTGTTTTTAACAATTTAGGACCAAATCAGCTTAAAATAAAAAAGAAAAATGATTTTTGAAAACTTTAAGGGGTGTTTGGAACAAGCAGTACTAACCCATAGTTAGTACTGCTAGTTCTCTTTTGGGATTTTAAAGCTAGCAGTACTAACTCAAAGCTAGCAGTACTAACTTCAGGTTAGTACTGATAGTTAATACTGTTAGTACCGTTAGTTCATTTTTGCGTATTAGCTTATTATTTATGCTTATTTAAGATTTGCTTAGCTTTTTAGAGTAGATTAAGCCCATTTTCGTTTACTGTCTTTAGTAGAGCTTATTTAAGCTTATTTGCCTTTTCAAAGTAATTTAAGAGTTTATCATTTTTTTTTGTTTTTTTTGTAGCTTATTCGTCATTCTAGTTTATTCTAGTTGCTTATTCTTATGCCTGGGTGCTTATTAGGGATAGTTAAATATCTGTGTTAGCTTATTTGCTTATTTCTTATTCCATTGTGTTTTATTAAAGCCAGCAGTACTAACTCAAGGCTAGCAGTACTAACTCTAAGTTAGTACTGCTGAGTTTCTCTTGCTTAATTTAGCTTGACGGCTTGCTGAATTTGCTTATTTAGGGTTAGTTTAGCTTATTAGGTTTGTCTAGGTCTGTTCTAGCTTATTTTCCTTGCTTATCTTTGTTTGCATTTGCTTATTAGGTTTAGTGCCCAACTTGTCTGTTCCATTTTCCATTAGCTTATTTGAGCTCAAACTGCTTAGCAGTTTAGCATTTTTATCACTTTAGGGTTTTATTTTTGATAATATAGTTTTTTTTTCTAGCTCGCATTTTTTACATTCCCGTCTCATTTTAGGTTTAAATCTTTAATAGCTTTCGTTGTTAGGTTTTCCTTAATTGCTTTTGCATTTTATTTAGAAAAATCAAATCCAAATCTTTGTCATTCAAACATCAATCATCAATCCGTCATTCGATTTTCCATTCAAGCCTCGTTGGGACATAACGACCCGGGAAGTCAAACTTCCGGAAACATATATATTTTATTTAGGGAATTTTGACTTCTTGCCTTGGTCAAAGGCAATTGGTTAATTATTTTCCTATATTATTATATATATACTATATTGATCGAATCATTTTTTGGCGCCGGTGCCGGGGAGACTGTGAAACGAATTATCGTTATGTTTGACAAATTGTGTTCGAATTTATGAATATCTCTTTTATTTTTATAAAAATACAAAAATATATTTCATTTTCTTTTTTAGTATATATCTATAAAGCAAGAAAAACAAAAAATATAAAGGATTGTCTTAATCAAGAAATAAAAATCATCAATCATATAATACTTTCACTAAAGTATTATCATAATAAATTTTGGTGAACTTGTTGGTTCCCAAATCGAACAAAAAATTTAAAAACTTACCATTTGTGTCTCTTACGACGTGCGACTCACATCGATTTGATTAACAAACTAAAAAGTGGGTATAAGGAAGGTTATTCCAAGGAACTACGACCCGAAAGGAGAAATAAGCTTCGCGCTATCCCTACTCCTCCGCTCACCTGTGCGTTTATCATTTTGAGA
>BQNB010105256.1:0-14262 GCA_026074375.1 Tanacetum coccineum
GACTTTTAATGGTCGTTCTATATATATCTTGTGTTAATGATCTAAGATGTGACATGCCCCGGACCCTTATTCCGCTGCGAGCCAATTTTGGGGTGTTACAAATGAGAAGATTGGTATCTTGATGATATCCTTGATCTCGAAGAGAAACTAAGTTCTCATGATCGAATTGTTTATAAAATGGGTCAGTCAATTCAAATAATTCACATGCTTGGAAAGAAACCAAATAAAGTTTATGATCCTTTTCTTAAAGCTGGGCTGGGTTATGCAAATTTTGTGCGTCTTAAGAAAGTCGTTGCAGCACAACCGAAAATGTATGATGGTGATTTAATTCATAACAATAAGTTGGTAATTCATACAACTGATTCAGAAGAAACTTTAGTGGATGCAGAAGAAAGTCGAAACAAAATGAGGCACAAAATTATTCAAATTGATTATGAAAAGTTGAATGCGCTTTATGAAACATTTGTTCCTCAACAAGAACTTTCTGCTGAACAAACATATTTTTCAATTCTTTCTACTTTTGAAAATGGTTCCACGTCTAAAGATGTTCCATCGGAATCACCAGGTCTAAAAATTCCAACAGGGAGTCGGTTATTAACAATGATTGACACATTGGGAGATACAATTATCGATTTCCAAACAAGGATTAATAAAACTTTTTTACAAGACACAGAATGAAAATGGTGGTCTGATAGTCAAAATGAATTAAGAGAGTTTTATAAAACCGATGTAATTCCGATGTCAAGATCTTTATACAAGACTTTGAGTGAAATCAAAGAGGAACTCATTGAGGAAGTGCAGGAAATGTTAAATATTTTTATGTCAATGGAACAAAGAGTCAATGACAAATCTCCAACAGAAAATATTTTGGAAAATGAAATTGATCGACTTTTAGAAGCATCCTTGACAAATGAAATCCGAAATTATGTGTTGCTTTCGGTAGAACAACAAAAACATGAGCTGTTAAAAGTTAAACTTGAGAAAAGTGCAAGTGATTCAAGAGATATCCAAGCCAATTTTCTCAAAAGAATCAAAATTCTTGAAAACGATTTTCAAAGATCACAAGCTCAAAGTATTGATTTTGAACTCAAATTGCAACATCAAAAAGAGAAAATGGATTGTGATGTCTCTTGGAAAGCAAAGTTGTCTGTTAAGAATTAAAGGTTTACACTTTGTACTGCCAAGCCAAAAGTTTGTACTACTTGAGTTATAATTAACAGTACTAACAAGTTAGTACTGCTAGAGTAAAGTTAATACTGCCATTATTATCTTAACACTGCTGCATGAAGATTAAGACTGTTAAAGAGATAAAGACGTGTTTAGCGATATGTATGAACTTATTTAATGTATATCTTATAGTTAGAAAATATGTTGATATCTTGTAGAATTTTAGAAGATTTGTAGTTATCTTGTAAAGGACTCCTTGGTGTATAAAAGGAGATCCTAGGTTATGGTTTTATATCATCACATCATAGACACATTCATAGTCGTATTATTCATCATAATAATATTGGAGCTTTTTGATTATATCATTGTTCATATAGTTTAGTATATTGTTCATACAAATCACTGTTACATTGATATTCTTCTAAGTATTAAAGAGTAGATTCTGCATACTCTTTAGTATTAACAAAGTTTTTAGCATAGTTGTCTTGAATCTATTCAATACAACTAAGCCTTTTACAAGGTTAGCAAGATCTAAGTTGGGATCAACAAGTGGTATTAGAGCTTGTGTTCTGAAACTTTGATCTAGAAGAAACTAACAAAAAGATCTCTACTCACAAGGAATAGATGGATCTAGAAACTGCCCAAACCAATACTACTGCAAAGTTGCCCCTTCTCAAACAAGGTCAATATGATACGTGGAAGTTAAGAATTGAGCAATACTTTCAAGTACAAGACTATGGTCTATGGGATGTCATAGAGAATGAAAACTCATTCAAACCAGCAGCTCAAACAACAATAAATGTTGATGGTTCCTCAACTACATTAATACCAGTCCGGTAACTGCTGATGAAAAGACTCAAAAGAAGAATGATGTGAAGGCAAGAAGAGTGTTGCTGATGGCACTTCCTAATGAACATATACTGACTTTTAATCAGTACAAGGATGCCAAGACTTTGTTTGCTGCTATACAAACAAGATTTGGTGGTAATGATGCTACAAAGAAGACTCAAAAGACTCTTCTGAAACAAATGTATGAAAACTTTAATGCTCCAAGCACAGAGTCTTTTGACTCTATTTTTAACAGGCTTCAGAAGATTGTAAGTCAGCTAGGTATCTTGGGTGAAATTATTTCACAAGAGGATCTCAATTTAAATTTTTTGAGAAGTCTGCCTTCTGAGTGGAATACTCATGTTGTGATCTGGAGGAATAAACCTGATCTAGACACAATGAGCTTTGATGATCTCTACAACAATTTCAAGATTGTTGAACAAGAGGTCAAAGGAACTGCAAACTCAAACTCAAGCTCAAGTTCTCAGTATATGGCTTTTATGTCATCACCCAGCAGTACTAATGAGGTTAATACTGCTTATGAAGTTAATACTACTAACATTCAAGTTAGTCCTGCCAGCACTCAAGTTAGTACTGCTAACTTAAGTGATGCCAATGTTTATGCATTTTTGGCTAATCAACCAAATGGGGTTTAACTTGTATATGAGGATCTTGAACAAATCCATGAAGATGACTTAGAAGAGATGTATTTGAAATGGCAGTTAGCATTGCTGAGCATGAGGACAAGAAAGTTTTTCCAAAAAACTGGTAGAAAGATTACTATCAACGGGAGTGACACAACTGGATATGACAAGTCAAAGGTGGAGTGTTTCATTTGTCACAAGTTGGGATACTTTGCAAGGGAATGCAGAGGACTTAGGAATCAAGATAATAGCTTCAGGAATCAAGACAGCTCTTGAAGGACTATAAACGTTGAAGAAATTTCTTCCAAAGCCATGTTGGCTATTGATGGAGCTGGTTTTGACTGGAGCTTTATGGCAAATAAAGAAGTCCCTTCAAACATGGCTCTTATGGCTTTTTCAGACTCTGAGGTACATAATGATAAAACTTGTTCAAAAACCTATCTAAAAAGCTTTGAAACTATTAAAACTTAACTTGATGATTTAAGAATAGAGTTTAATAAATTTGAGTTTAACCTAGCTACTTATAAAAGAGGGTTAGCATCTGTAGAAGAACAACTTGTCTTTTACAAAAAGAATAAGGTTCTATTTTATGAGCAACTTGTTGTTCTAAAAAGAGATATCTCATATAAAGACTCTGAAATTAGTGTGCTTAAAAGTGAGTTAGAAAAGCTTAAGCAAGACAAAGAAAGCAATCAACTTAAGATTGAAAAATTTATAATGCTTCTAAGAGTCTAGACAAATTAACGGGGAGTCAGATACCTTATAAAAGTAGAAAGGGTTTAGGGTTTGTGAGCTATAATGTTGTTCCACCTCCTCCTACAGGATTATTTTCACCCCCAACTATTGATCTGTCCAACTCTGGTTTAAAGGAGTTCCAATAGCCTGAGTTTAAAGGATATGGACCAAAGATTAGTAAGAGTGTTAGTGAAAATCTTTCTAATGAGGTTAGGAAATCTCCTGATGGTCCATTGGTTGAGGAGTTAGTGTCAGATGTTGATAAGTTTGAAAAGAAAACTGTGTTTCCTACTAAGATAGAATTTGTTAAACAACAAGAAAAACCAGATAGGAAACCAGTTAAGTATGCTAAAATATACAAAACACAAGGTCCTAGGAGAAATTAAAGAAACTGGAATAATCAAAAGTCCTAACAACTAGGAAGTGACTTTGTGATGTACAATAAAGCATGTTTTATTTGTGGAAGTTTTGACCATTTGCAGACCAACTGCAATTACCATCAAAGAGAAAGGGTGGTATCTGGGAGTAACTATACAAGGGTGAATTATAATTATTCTGCTCAAAAAGCTCACCCTAGTACTCAAAGGAACATGGCTCCAAAAGCAGTTTTAATGAAAACTGGCCTAAGACCACTTAATACTGCTAGGCCTGTTAATCCTGCTCATCCCAAAACTACAGTTTATAGTGCTAGACCAATGTCACATTTTTCTAAATCATCACAATCAACTGTAAAGAGGCCCTTTTATACAAGAACAACATTAACTAACAAAAATTTGAGTCAAAAAGTTAATACTGCTAAGGAAAATTTTTATACTGCAAGGCCAAAAGCAGTTAATACTGCTAGGCCAAATACAACAGTAGTTAATGCTGTTAGGGCAAATAAGGTTAATTCTGTTAAGGCCTCATCATGTTGGGTTTGGAGACCTACCAAACTTAACAGTGCATCAATTACTTTCAAGAGACATAATTATGTTGATGCACGAGGCAGATCCAAGTTAGTGATGACTTGGGTCCCCAAAAGAAACTAATTACCTTATTTTTATGTGCATGGTCATCCACAACAAGAAGATCAAGGCTATCTTGACAGTGGATGCTCAAGGCACATGACAGGGAACATGTCCTATCTCTTAGACTTCAAAGGAAATTGATGAGGATATGTTACCCATGGGGGGAGGAGCTAAAGGAGAAGAATTATGGTAAAGGAAACTCTTAAAACCTAGTAAGCTTGATTATGAGGATGTGTTACTTTTGTCAAGGAGTTATCGGTTACCTTTTTGTATTCCAAAATATGTGACAAAAAGAACAGTGTTCTTTTTACTGACACTGGATGTTTTGTTCTATCTCCTGACTTTAAGTTAACTGATAAAAGTCAGGTTTTACTTAAAGTTCCTAGAAAGAACAACATATACAGTGTTGATAAGAAGAATATTATTCCTAAAGAGATTTTAACTTGTCTTGTTGCAAAGGCCACTCTTGATAAATCAATGCTATGGCATAGGAGGCTAGGTCATATAAATTTAAAAAATATTAATAAACTTGTTAAGGATAACCTTACAAGAGGTTTACCTTCAAAACATTTTGAAAATGACCAAACTTGTGTTGCTTGTCTTAAGGGAAAGCAACACAAAGCCTCTTGTAAGTCCAAGATTTAGAACTCTATTTCTCAACCTTTATTCATGTTGCATATGGACTTGTTTGGTTTAACTTTTATAAGCAGTTTGATGAATAATAAATATTGTCTAGTTGTCACTGATGATTATAGTACATTTACTTTGGTGTTCTTTTTAGCATCTAAGGATGAAACTAGTGACATTCTAAAGAGCTTTATAACTCAAATAGAAAATCTAGTTGATAAGAAAGTAAAGATAATCAGATGTGACAATGGAACAGAGTTTAAAAATAGAGTTATGAGTGAGTTTTGTGAAAATAAAGGCATTAAGAGGGAATTTAGTGTAGCTAGAACTCCTTAGCAAAATGGAGTTGCGGAAAGGAGAAATAGGACACTAATTAAGGCTGCTAGAACTATGTTAGCTGACTCTAAGTTACCTACTATATTTTGGGCTGAAGCAGTTAATACTGCTTTCTATGTGCAAAATAGGGTATTAGTAGTTAAGCCTCACAACAAAACCCCTTATGAACTGTTTAGAGGTAGAACACCTGCTCTAAACTTCATGAGACCATTTAGGTGTCATGTTACCATTCTTAATACCTTAGATCATTTAGGCAAGTTTGATGGAAAGTCTAATGATGGATTCTTTGTTGGATACTCCTTTAATAGTAAGGCTTTTAGGTTATACAACATTAGAACCACGAAAGTAGAAGAAAACTTACATGTTAGGTTCTTGGAAGATAAGCCTATTATTGCAGGTGCTGGACTAAAGTGGCTGTTTGATATTGATGTTCTAACAGAATTAATGAATTATGTGCCAGTTGTTGCAGGAACAAACTCTAAGGATTCTGCATGTACAAAAGAAAACGTTGGTATAAGTCACTCTAGTAAGGAGACAGAATATTGCCAAGACTTCATTTTAACGCCACTATGGAAAGATGGTTCACTATTTGATTCTTCTTTAAAGAATGCTAGCAATGATAAACCACAACCTTCTAATGATACTGGAATGAAGGATGATGATAGTGAAATTGATAATCAAGAGAGGCCTGAGAAAAGTGCTCAAGATGTTAATACTGCTATGCCAAGTATTAATACTGCTACTACAAATGATAATACTGGCAGTCTAAATATTAATACTGGTATTCCAATAGTAAATACTACTCCACTTGAAGACATACATGCTGATTTCTTTGGTGATAAAACAGAAGTGGATATGAGCAACATTTCTACCACATATCTAGTTTTCCCTACTCCAAATACAAGAATTCATAAAGATCATTCACTTGCTCAAGTGATTGGTGATATACAATCTGGTGTATTAACAAGAGGAATGACAAAGACTATAAATAATCAAGGGTTTATTAGTGCTGTTTATGAAGGGAAAACTCATGAAGACCTTCATACTTGTCTGTTTGCTTGTTTCCTATCTCAGGAAGAACCCAAAAGGATTGCCAAAGCTTTAAGTGATTCAGCATGGGTAGAAACAATGCATGAAGAGCTTCTACAGTTTAAGCTATAACAGGTTTGGGTTCTAGTAGATTTACCTAAAGAAAAAAGGGCCATTGGTATAAAATGGATTTTTAGAAACAAGAAAGATGAGAGAGGCATAGTCATCAGGAACAAGGCAAGGCTGGTTGCTCAGGGATATACTCAAGAAGAAAGCATAGACTATGATGAAGTTTTTGCCCCTGTAGCAAGAATTGAGACAATAAGACTGTTCTTAGCTTATGCTTCCTTTATAGGATTTACGGTGTATCAGATGGATGTGAAGAGTGCTTTCCTTTATGGCAAGATTGAAGAGGAGGTATATGTGTGTCAGCCTCTAGGGTTTGAAGATCCTAACAATCCAGACAAAGTCTACAAGGTGGTGAAAGCACTTTATGGTTTGCATCAAGCTCCAAGAGCCTGGTATGAAACCTTATCCAAGTACATATTAGACAATGGGTTTCACAGAGGAAAGATCGATCATACCTTGTTTATCAAGAAGCAAAAAGGGGATATTTTGCTTGTACAGGTCTATGTTGATGACATTATCTTTGGCTCTACAAAGAAGGAGTTATGTATTGAATTTGAGAAACTGATGCATGATAAATTCTAAATGAGTTCTATGGGAGAAATCACTTTCTTCTTAGGTTTGCAAGTGAAGCAGAAAGAAGATGGAAATTTTATCAGCTAGGATAAATATGTAGCTGACATATTAAGGAAGTTTGGTTTTATAGATGTCAAGACAGCTAGCACACCCATATATACAGAAAATCCTTTGCTTAAAGACTCAGATGGTGATGATGTTGATGTTCATCTCTATAGGTCAATGATTGGATCATTGATGTATCTTACATCATCCAGGCCAGATATTATGTTTGCAATATGTGCATGTGCCAGATTTCAAGTCACACCTAATGTTTCACACTTACATGCTATAAAAAGGATTTTTAGGTATCTAAAAGGCCAACCCAAATTAGGTCTTTGGTATCCTAGGGATTCTCCCTTTGATGTGGTGGCATATTCTGATAGTGACTATGCTGGAGCTAGTTTAGATAGGAAATCAACAACAGGAGGTTGTCAGTTCCTAGGATGCAATTTGATATCATGACAGTGCAAAAAGGAAACTGTGGTTGTCACCTCCTCTACTGAAGCTGAATATGTGGCTGCTGCTAGTTGCTGTAGACAAGTACTCTGGATTCAAAATCAAATGCTGGATTATAGGTATAATTTTATGCATACCATGATTAATATTGACAATAACAGTACTATATGTATTGTTAAGAATCCTGTTTCTCATACTAAAACAAAACACATAGAGATTAGATATCATTTTATAAAAGACTGCAATGATAAAAAGTTAATTCAAGTGGTTAAAATACACACAGATAACAATTTTGCAGACTTACTTACAAAAGCTTTAGATGTGGGAAGGTTTCAATACTTGGTTGCAAGTATTAGAATGCTAAACCCTTAAAGTTTTAATCTCTTTGTGTCTTTATAAAGTTTTGTAAAGGATTAATACTGTTAGTTGTGTCACTAAGTACTGCTAAGTATAATTAGTACTGTTAGTTATACTTAAGACTGTTTGTTAAAACTGTTAGTTATAATTATAACTGTTTTGAAGAAAATGCTTTGGACTGTGTTTTCTTGGTTTTGGACTAACACTTGCAGGATAAGCAAAGCAGTATGATTGGAACTAGTGATACAAGTAGTGGAGTTTGTTAAAGTTTGCTGCTGATTAATGATAGAATTGATTTAGGGATAACTTGACAAGGGTTAATGCTAAGTGTACACTTGAGTTGGGAAGTCTTTTAAATCTTTTTCTTGAAATCAAATTTATGTCCGTCAGTGAGCTTAAAACAGAAAGAGAGATGTATGATATAAAAACAGATAGAGTGAATTGGTGAGAAAAAGAATTGAGAGATATTGTGAGCTGAAAAACAGAAAGAGAGATGTGTCATATAAAAACAAATAGAGTGAATTGGTGAGAAAAAGAATTGAGAGAAATAGTGAGAATAAAAATAGAAAGAAATCTTGTGAGAATCAATATTGATGATGGAAATCCTTTTTGAACGAAATTAAGGTTAAAACTGGTATTTCCAAAGTTAGTACTATTGGACATAACTTAGTACTACTAGGCTAAATTTTAGTACTGCTAGAAGACCGTTAGTACTGGTTGGGGTATAATAGAATTTCCTTCATTAAATATAGCCGTTGAGATATTTCCGCTAACTACTTCGCGCATAGGTTTCCTTAATTTGGATAATTCTTGATCTTTCTATAAATCCTTCGATTACTTTAAGATAAGAACAACTTTTATTCAGTCGGTCCAATCAAAACCTTAAGTGTAACCTATATTATCTCAATTGACTCTACCAAACACTTATTCTCTCATAAACGATCATATCCTAGCACTCTAATCAGTCCTTCTCAATCAATGGCAAATTTGGAATTCTGTGACAAGCACAATATGGTTACCTACTTAGAGAAGTCAGAAGGAAGTAAAGGTTTTCACCAGATAGTTGATTTTCTCACTGCAAGTCACATTAGGTATGCCCTTACTAAAAGTACAACTATCTATGTTTCTCTCATAGAACAGTTTTGGCAAACTGCTACTGCAAGCACACTTGAGAATTGCGACATGGAAACCACTGCTACAATAGACGGGAAAGTCAAGGTTGTTTCTAAGGCATCTATTAGAAGACATCTCAAGTTAGAAGACTCTGATGGTATTAGTGATCTGCATACTACAGAGATTTTTGAGCAACTTGCTCTAATGGGGTATGTGTTTAATTCTAATAAATTAACTATTCAAAAGGGACACTTTTCCCCTCAGTGGAGATTTTTGATCTATCCCATCCTTCACTGTTTAAGTTCCAAAAAAACTGATTGGGAACAATTTAGTAGCAATATAGCAACTGCTATCATTTGCTTGGCCACAAACAAACCTTTTAATTTTTCAAAAATGATATTTGATGGCATGGTGAAAAACTTTGACAGTAAGACTAAATTTTTGATGTATCTAAGATTTATACAAATCTTTTTGAACAAGCACAAAAGACTGCTTCTACCTTATAAAAGACTTTATATTGCTCCTACCCTTACTCAAAAATTGTTTAGCAATATGAAAAGAGCTTCCAAGGGATATACTAGGGTGGACACTCCATTGTTTCAAACAATGCTTGTTCAAGGTCAGATTTTACAGGGTGAAGGGTCAACAATCCCAGTTGAGTCCCATCACACACCCATAGTTGCTCCATCAACCTCACAACCACATCATTCACCAACATTTAGGGATTTTATCAGACAGGAAAATGAGTTTCCTCAGCTCACTTCTCATACTCAGACCCATGTAGTAGATGAGGCTGCATCCACAGGTGTGGATGTCAGACATTGAGGGGCTGCCACTACTGTCTCTAGCTTAGATCCAAGACAAGGTAGTGGTAACATTGATAAGACCCCTACCATGCCCCATGATTCACCTCTCCTAAGAGTTCACACACTTGGAAGTGAAGAGGGCAGAATGCAACATAATGAATTGATGGATCTTGTTACAAAATTGTCAGATAGGGTTGTATCTTTGGAAACTGGCCTACAACAAACAAACAAAGTGTATGGTGCTGCCTATACCAAGCTTATGAAGAAGGTCAAGAGGTTGGAGGATAAGCTCAATAAGTCAAGAAGAAAACACAGATTGGTTCTCTTAGAGGAAGAAGATTTAGAAATTTTGGCTCAAGAGGATCCTTCCAAATAGGAGAGGAAGTTTGCTCAAATTGATGAAGATGAGAGAATTATTCTAGTACAGATGGGTACACAGACTCAGGGGAGGCATGATCATGAAATGGAAGCTGATTTTGAGTTTACAACTGCTGAAGATGTTAGTACTGCTAATGTATTAGTTAATACTACTGGTGCATAAATTAGTACTGCCAGCCCTAAAGTTAAAACTGTTGGTGTTTCTGTTGACGATGTTGCTATTGAAGGTTTAGTGTACATTAAAAGGAGTGAATCAAAAAGAAAATACAAGGGCAAAGCTATAATGGAGGAATCTGAGCCTACACAAACCATGACTAAAATACAACAAGAACAAGAAAGGCTTGGGTTTAAAAAAGCTCAAAGATTACAAGAATAATTTGATGAAGAAGAGAGGCAAAGGATTGCTAGTATTCATGAAGAAGTAAGCACTTTCAAACCTGAAGAATGGGATAACGTACAAGCTCAAATTGAAGCTGATGAAGAGTTAGCTCACAGGTTACAAGTACAAGAAAGAGAAAGATACTCTGAAGCTAACAAAGCAAAATTGCTTGTAGAGCTTATAAATGAAAGGAAGAGACATTTTTCCCAACAAAGAGCTCAACAAAGGAGGAACATGCCTCTCGCACAGGCTCAACAAAGTTCTTATATATGTAACTATATCAAGCATATGGGAAGTCATACACTACAGTAGTTGAGAGGATACTCTTTTGATGAAATCAAAGTTCTATTTGAAGAAATAGTGAAAAGGGTAAATACTTTTACTCTTATGGAGAGTGATGATACAGTTTCTAAAGTTGTAACTGGAAGTTCAAAGAGGAGTGCAGAAGAAGAACTTGGTAAAGAAAGTTCAAAGAGACAAAAGATAGGAGAAGGATCAGAACTAACTAAAGAATCAAAAGATAAAGAATCAGATGAACTGTCTCAAGAACAACTACAACAGTTAATGATCACAGTTCTAGAAGAAGGGATGAATGTTGATGCCCTATAAACCAAATACCCAATCATTAACTGGGAAGTTTACACTGAAGACTCAAGAATGTATTGGAAGATCATCAGAGTAGGTAATCACACAGAGGTATATCAGATCTTTAAAGATATGCTAAAGAATTTGATAGGGATGATCTAGTCAAACTATGGAGTCTAGTTCATGAAAGATTCAACTCAACAGAACCTACTGAAGATAAATAAAGAGAACTTTGGGTAGAGTTGAAGAGACTGTTTAAACCTGTTGATGATGATATTCTATGGAAGCTTCAAAGGTATATGAATGATCCTTTGAAATGGAGGTTATATGATACATGTGCTGTTCATCATGTGTCTACAGAGAGAGGACATGATATTTTCATGCTGGTTGCGTTGAGAAAGGGAACAATAGATTATATCCATTGACAAGAGGGCTTTATGACTTTGATGGCCTGTGGTGTAATAAGCTGCCAAGTGCATCAAATTCAGATGATGGCCAGATGATAGCTTTAAGGAAAAATCTTTATAATTGCTAAACAGCACCCTACAGTAAAGTGTTTGGAAGCATCCTCTCAGCACAGAAGGTTTAATTCAGAAACTTGATGATTTGAAAGGTAAATCACAAGTTTAGGGGAGGATTGTTGGGAATTAAAGGTTTACACTTTGTACTGCCAAGCCAAAAGTTTATACTGCTTGAGTTATAACTAACAGTACTAACCAGTTAGTACTGCTAGAGTAAAGTTAATACTACCAGTATTATCTTAACACTGTTGAAGGACTTAACACTACTGCATGAAGATTAAGACTATTGAAGAGATAAAGATGTGTTTAGTGATATGTATGGACTTATTCAATGACGTATTATGCTTATATACTTAGAAATATGTTGAATATCTTATGAATTTTAGATAGATTTGGTTGTTATCTTAGTAAAGGACTCCTTGGTGTATTTAAAAGGAGATTCCTAGGTTATGGTTTTAGCTCATCACATTCTATCACATTCATAGCTTTAAGTTTTTAAAAACTCTAGCTACTATCGGAAGTACTTGCTTATTATTCATCATAAAAATATTGGAGCCTTTTTGATTATATCATTGTTCATTTAGTTTATCTCACATTGTTCTTATAAATCACTGCTTACATTGATATTCTATTCTTCTAAGTATTAAAAAGTAGATTCCACATACTCTTTAGTATTAACAAAGTTTCTAGCATAGTTGTATTGAATCTATTCAATACAACTAAGCCTTTTACAAGGTTAGCAAGATCTGAGTTGGGCTCAACAGTTAGCATATCGTTTTCTTTATTTTAATTGTTCGTCTATGATACCGTGTATTGATACAATGATTATGGGCTAATACCTGTAGGTATTAGCCATGTTTATGATAATTTAATATTTGGTTTGTTTATATTGATTGTTTAGCTTTTCGTTGCATGTTGATTATGTTTATCACTTCATATCTATTTATGTTTTGATTATGTTTTCATTTATCATTCAACTGGATCTAGGATTACAAATGAAGCGCTGTAACTTAATTGTTATTTAGGCGTTGACTAGAGTCTAGGATAAATACTACATACAGCTTATCTATGTGACTCTAGATTAATAGGACTACAAATTTAAGCCTCCGTTTCTGCCTTTGGTAGGGACTCAGACTGTAAACTACCAATATATAGATAACCATTGGGCATAAGTTGGTAAAGCCTCAATGAACTAGGTTTCACTATTGTCACCTAGATAGATTATAATCGACTTTGTATGCTTTATGCGGGTTTAGGTTAATTGTGACAGGATTAACTGTAATACAAACCTCGAGTTTAGGGAGAAGAACCATCTAGCTTAGGAATGATATAACACCAACGAAGTAATACAATCATTGCACACATAAATAATTCCTACATTTTATTTAATTAAATTGGCTAATACGTTTTCCTTACATTAGTGTTTGACCGCTTCTTTATTATTTGTTTATCTGCTTGTGTGTGTTACTTGTCTTACTTGTTACCATATTAGTTTAGATTAAACCAAAACTCGTGCCAGTCTCTCAGGCTGAACCCCCTCCCCCCTTTCGCGTTAGTTTAGATTTAATTAGGACTAACATAGATAACTAGAATACTAGTAAATTAAAGTATTAACGCTTACTCTTAGTGATCGACACCCTACTTACCAACGAACCTACAATTGATCGGGTACTCTGCCCGTTAGTGTTAGCTAATAGGTAAAGTCGGTAAAATATAAATAGTAAAACTTAATAATATAATTACCTAAACACAATGACACATTAAGTTTTTGCGCCGCTGTCGGGGCGTGAATTTGTTTAATACTTGTTTATTAGTATTTTAGATTAGGTTTTGTGTTTTTTACTTTAGTTTTTATTACTTTGTTATATTGTGTTTTAATTGTTTTTGTGTGTTTGTGTTTTATTTGTTTTTCTGCATTTGTGATTCTTTAGTTTTTATTAGTTTGTTATTTTGTGTTTCTAGTCAATCTATTGCAGGAAACGAACTACCCAGGTACTACTATGAAAGAATATGTTCAGTTTAAAACTGAAAATGCTCTTAGAAACAACCAAGTTTATAACTGGGAAACTGCTAAGCATGGTAAGATCAACTAGTGTGTCGATACTTTAGATATCAACATCCTCATATTTTTTGAAATAAATTCCCAACTATAGCTTATAATGATGCATTGAAATTAGAATCAGATTTCTCATCAAAACCCACATTAAATTCTCAGCTTGTCGGCAATGTTAATTGGAAAAATAAAACATCATTTCCCAAACATGATTATGAAAAAGATAATTTTATATCAAAAAGAAAAGCTTTAAAGAAACGGTTTTCAAAAAAAGAAAAATTCAATATCTTGAGTATTGATGAAGTTTTGTTTTCTTATGAAATTCCTTCTGACAATGATTTACAATTGGATAAGGGCAATGATAATGATAAAATATGTATCAAGTAGTCTTTGAGGGAGATTTTCATTGAACCGTTATGTTGATCCCTTCTTGACAGATCTTAGCTTGTTAAAGCTTAGTTATATTGGATAGATCCAAGACAACTATAGTAGAAACT
>BQNB010105257.1:0-23644 GCA_026074375.1 Tanacetum coccineum
TATATATATATATATATAATGCTTATATTTTGACAAAAAGGTTGTGGGTTCAAGTCTCTAGAATGAAACAGTGAGATAATTGTACTGCGTGAGAAAATATACGTTATAGTTGTGTGTGGGTTATCTTTCCAAAAAATATCTTTGTCAAAAAATCGTATTCTTGTTTAATTAGAATAACACAGAAAAGAAGGCCATTGTTGTTGGGCTGGACCACCGTAAATGGGTTGGATGAGTGACAGTAAAAGAGAACGGGGAAACGACGTCGTTTCACTTTTCCTTTAAGTATACGTATAATTAAAAATAAATTAGATATAGCCCATTGGATCGATACTTATGTCTAATCTTAAAATATGAGACAATTTGGATGGAAGTCTTTGAGAGTGAAGTTTGCACTTCTAGTCCCTTGGTTTTAGATAATAAGTTGTAATTTCTTGTATTACATGTCATATTTAAAAATATTCAATACGGTAAAGATATCAAGAACATACCGGTTTTTTCGTTAGCTTAAAACTTCATTTAAAAATAATCACATCAAACTCTCTTGAATGCTTATTGGTGAAAAATATCAACAACCGACACTTCTCTTTATTTTATTTTTAAAATGCAAGAAAGGCAAAGAAGTAGGAAGTGTTAGGGAATAATTATTGATTTTTTTAAAATGTTGTTTGATCGTTGTGGGAAGAGTTAGCTTAAAACTTAGAATCAGTCATTATTGCAAGGAAGCTAACTCCTGCTGAGATGTGTAAAAAGAAAGTGAGGTAACTTTTCCATTACAATGATACCCTTGGGATAATAGTTTCCATGTGTAAAATGACTGACCCCTCCCACCCTCAAACAAAGTTCAATGCTGAGTTGTTAATAAACTTGATTCTAACTAGTTTCTCTTGTGAAATTTGAGATGTTAAGGTAGGGAATCCAGTTGCTGCAATGAAATTGAGTTTGACATGTTTGAGACGCTTTATATCCTATCTCCTGCCTAACCCTTGTTAACATTTCAAGCTCATCTTCTTCCAACAAATATTTTTCTTCAAAGCCGCTACTAAAACAAGAGACGCTTTTGTCATTTGTAAGGTATTTTCGCTCATGTGTCGTATTATGGGTACAAGATACACTTTTGTCATGTCATTTCGGTATTTTAGTTTTTAAGTGACTCGGTTGGTTTCGCTTTTGTGTCGGTCGGTTCGGGTTGGGTCGGTTTGGCTTAGACGGTTTAGGTGTGTTTTTTTCCGGTTTTGGTCCGAACCGATATTGAAAACCATAAATATATGAAACCAAAACCTGACCGGCTAGTGGTCCGTTGGTTTGGTTTGTAGAGTTATTGAGTTTATTGGTTTGACAGGAAGTTGGCAAACAACGATACTCGTTAAACTAAACCTTGTTTGAAAATTAATATATGTGGTCGAGTTGTCTAATGTTAATTGCAGCAAGGGTTATAATCCTACGATATACATTGCAACTTTAAAACACGAAAATCTGTTCTTAATCTGTGGGAAATTAAATCCAAAAACTCTACAAACAAGCAGAAGAGTAAATGAATTCTACTCATATACATTTCATCAAACACCAATCTCCTACACGAAATCACTTTATCTAAACCAAAGACATGGATTTATCCAAGATTCTTGAATAAAAAGACCAAATAAAAATACAAGCTAATATATTCTAATAATAATAAAAGGTTTTTAATTGGACTACCATGACCAGTCGGTACGAGAACCCCTAAACAGGCACAAGGCCCCACCATGTTGTGATAGAGTTGGGAAGTCTTCAAACATACTCAAGTCTACGTCTTCATCTAAATCTTCATCACAAACAATTCTTACACCACACTCCTTCACTTCAAAATCTTCATCCTCATCAAAACAAAATCTTACAAAATTCTCTGCTTTCTTCAATTTCTGTATTTCTTTTGTCGTATAATGCAACCATATCATATCTGAATCATCAATTCTTATCGGCTTACCACAAAAATATTCTCCACAGTAGTATGGATGGCATTGTCCCAAATAAGCTCCATCAAAGTTCTCTACAGAGTATCCTAAACATGGCCGCCGACTTTTTATCTTAAAAACAACACAAATTCCATATCCCCTTAACTTACTGAAGCTCCAATCTAATGGTAATTCGACCTTTACATGATTTCCCATACTTTTATTTGTAAACCAATTTGGAATGCTATTTCCTCTGTATATCATATCCATATTCTCAATGGAACTTCCTGGCAAACGGAAAAATCCATGTCTGTTATTTTGGATACGCAAATACCCAAGGAAAGAAGAAAATCGGTTTGTAGAGCCTTGGGAAGTTACAGATGAGTCGAGACACTCAGTATCCGATATCCACGCCTGGCTCTCAATCGCATGATTCTTAAACAATTTTGGACAATTGCTGAGATAAGTGGACCTTTTGGACATGATTGGATTTAATCCCGTAATTGAACATAAGGAGGTGCAACTACGTGCTTTAACGGTTTCTAGGCTATGTGGAAGTTCAGGCAACACTTCCAGCTTCTTGCAACCATTAACATAAAGATAGTCAAGATGAGAAAGTTGAGTCAACTTCCAAGCAAGCTAGTAAAATTGTTCCCTTCTAAGTGTAGAATCTCTAGACATGATAAGCCTCCAATGCTCTCAGGCACTTGTTCTAAATTGCAATAGCTGAAATTCAAAGACTTTAACATATGTAAACCTGCGAATGAAACATGATCTTTGGGGATGTTGTTGGTTCATATGAAACCTCGGATTGAAGGACGACTCTAGACCCAAAAATTAGGCTTTCAGGCACTTGGTTGACAAGTCTCTTGAGCATTCCAATTGATGGATGAACTGTAACCAAATTCACACAACCTTCAAGATCTAGCTCTTCAAGATTTGTAATCTCTGAGAAGTCAGGGGTGGTTGTTAGGTTACAACAGTACCTAAGCTTCATTACTTTCAACCTTCTTAAAACACTGATATACATATAAATAATAAAAAAATTAATAAAAAAATAATATAATAATATTAAATAAAATATATATATAAATGAATATATTATAAAATATATATAAATTAATAATGTATATAATATAATCATTAATAATAAAAAATATATCAAATAGAAAAAAGATTAGGTTTCTTATATCTCTAGGTGTGGAAACACGAACACATGTATATGAACAAAGTAAATACCTTTGGTTGTTGTCCAAAGTTGTTTTTATGTTGCTGTAAGAGTGGTCGATGATAACCATGTTTTCTGGAGAAAAAATCTGAAGGTAAGAGCTTGATGTGAAGGGGACTCCATTGCAATAGAGCAATCTGAATTTATATGGATAAAAAGTCCAACTTACCAAAAATGTTCACGCATCGTCCTTTGGTAGTTTTAGAATACGCAAGTTTTTCATTTGCGCAAATGCTGTAACGTCTATATCAAACTTTTGACCAGATCTCTTTTGCTGAATGTCAAGAATTTCAACTGCTTGTGTTGCCTATATACAAGCAATAGCATTACTAGATTGTATTATGAAGCATATGAAAATCAGTTGCATATGCAGTAAAAAACAACATATTCTACTTACTTCTTTTCACTCATGATATTTGCAGATCTCTTGATGGATTAACCCACAATTCTGCTTCGGTTCCCAGGTGTTAGATTCTTCAGTAACAATTTCCCTTTGCCATTGCTTGTATCAGTCATGCATTTGACGTGAATTATAGCTTGGAGATCGTTGATTACATGACTTATGAACTAGAACTTGTATTGTTTGTATCGCGCACATCAAGAAATATCTAGTATGCTTGCTGTAAAATCACGATTTTCGCCAATGAATGAACATGCAATATCAAGTAAGATATTTTGCTGATGGAGGTTTAGCCCATCGTAACTTAAACGAAGCACCTGTTGTATCTCTTCATTGGGATGTAGTTTGAGCCTATCCAGTTCACTAACCCACTGAGCCACATTTTTGCCGTATAAGAAATAACCTAAAATTGTGAGAGCTAGAGGGTGACCTTGCACATATTTCACAGCTGCGTAAGCAAGTCCTTGGAAGTCTGTAGAAGGATGTTTTTCCTCAAAGGCATAGAAACAGAAGAGCTGAAGAGATTGATCCTCATCTAAAAAATTCATGTCATGGATTTCATCCACTCTATGAGATTTTAGCAACTGTTTATCTTTACATGTGAAAATAATAAAACTTCCTGGACAAAACCAACTAGGGTGGTTGAACCCGTAGTGCCTTACTGATGCCCGATGATCCACATATCCAAAACAGAAATATCGGCTTAATGCATTCTTTGCTTTATGGACCGTAGGACCTTCACTACAAATGATATCTTCAGATCTTCTGCTTTCAGAATCTTATTAATCAATGCATTTGAAAGTGAATTGCCTTGTGTTTTGCGCTTCTTTTGACATCTTACAAAAGCGCTTCTTCAAAATGGACATCATCAAGTTATAAATTGCTTTGCAAGGTCGTCTTTCCTATTCCGCTTTATTACCAATATTCCGATATGTTAACCTTATCTGACCCAACGAAGCGTGACAAATTTAATTTGTCAATATGGGAATCTACGCCAACCAGGTTTTCACCAACGTGCAAGGGCCCGTCACTTAATTTTTTGAGTATGTCTTTGGAGATGCAATCGATGAACTTGTACTCATACCTGCTTACCACAAAGACACAATAAGTAAGAGAAAGCTTGTGTATAAGCTTGGTAGAGCTACGAGGACTTTAATTACACAAAAACAAGAAATTCACCATTTGTCATTTTACTGGAGATCCATCCAGATTTAGTTGCCGCCATGGATAAAGCTTCCTTCCAATTATCTACCTCTGGTCTTTTTAAATCTTGATGTTTAGCAAAAAGCTTTCAGCATAACTCTCAGTTTGGTTCCTCACCACATCAGGCTTGACGTCATAAAAGATGGTCCTGAACCTATGTTTTGGATTCTCAATCTTCTTGCACTGGAGTATTTTGAAAGTTCTCTCAATAAACACCATGATGAGAAGCGTAATTTTTGGAAGAAGTACTTTCAAAAAACTTCGATTCTTCAATGGCTGTGTAGAGTTGAGATATATCTCTTCTCCTTTAGGCAACTCTCTTCATCTCTAATAAGATGAATCCCTTTTTTGCTTGAAGTGTTGAACAGATGATCATGAAAGGTTTTCCGGATATTTCACCTTCCTGAAAATCTGTTATACTATTGGTAAGTGGAAACACATATTTCCACCAATGAGGAACGGACGTGGTAGCCATTTTCAATAATGAGGAGCTGCGTTCACAAGTACAGAAATTATCAATAACAAAGATAGTGAGATTATGCAGTTATGAAAATAAAGTTGAAGTACAAATGGCATTTCATTAACAATTCTTTTCACTAAAAATGTGAGACTGTTTTATATTTTTCCAAATATATCAAAAACCAAAAAGGTGATTTTGCAATTTAGCTAAAAAATGTGGACATTATAAGTTGTCCACGTTTAAGGCCTAGACACGTTTCTAATATTAATCAGACTTATATATTAATAATTAATAACTAAATAAATGGATAAAGTTAAACATATATGCGCATTCGAGTGATACCTTCCTTAGGCTAAATTATAAGTTGTTGGCCCATTGGATCTAATAATCACTTGTAATGTTTTAGAATAATAATACCACACAAGATGTTAAACAAAATGATTTGTATTTTGGTATACAAACATAGAACAACAAGTCATAAGATGAGCAAATACCAAATGAAACAATATAATAAGTAACATGACTTGCATAAAGTTTTGGGTTAAGTGATTTAGCCCAGTGGATCGATAATTAATTATACTGTAATGTTATAAATTTGAGTATAAGAGAAGAAGAAGAAGACTTACAGTTTACCAATGGGAAAAGTCTTTGAGTGGATATGTTGGTATGGTATGAATGATTGCAAGTAAAATGGTAGCTCAAGTGAAGAGTAAAGGCAAACCGGTTGACCCCAAGTCAATTTTACATGTCCAAATTTCACTTTTCATCCCTTGGTTTTAGATAAGTGTGTAATTTATTGTATTAGGTTACATGTCACATACTCATATAAAAAAATAATGTTAAGAGAGGCAAAGATATCAAAAGATATCATTGTTCTTTCGTTAGCTTATAAAATTATTTAAGAAAAATCACATCAAACTCTCTTGAATGCTTTTTGGTGGAAAATAGCACAGGGTTGATGACTCCTTGACGAACATTGCAATATTTTTTTTATAACGACAAGTTAGTACATCCAATTGGGTGGTATGTAGGACTCGAACCTTCGCCTTATGAGATTCCACTTCTTTTTTTCTTCGCCAAATGAAAATTCTTACGGGGAGGCTCGAACCTGAGACTTCATGCATGTGGTAACAACCTTCTAACCAACTTTGCTTGGGAGATGTTGGCCATTTGCAATATTAATTTACCTAGAAAAGATACAATCTGGTTTGTTGAGCCTTGTGAAGTTATAGATGAGTAGAGACACTAAGTTTGCGATACCGATGGCTATCAATGCTAACATTTTTAATTAATTTTGAACAAAATTAAAGAAATCACCAACTATATTGTACAATATATGATAATGCAAGATAGGCAAAATATCTTAGTTTTTTTGTTAGCTTCACTATATAAGAATCTCTAGGCTAAAATCAAAACTTGGGTTCACGATGTTAAATCATCTGAACGTCGCCACAAACAGGATATGCTCCTTGCTTTAAAGAATCTCGAAGTTAAAATTGATTCTAACTCCGCTACTGATGAAGATCGTGAGTCCCGCATTAAATTTCTTCACGAGATTGATAAGATCGATAGGTGTGATTCTTTAGACTTGTTTCAAAAGTCTCATATTAATTGGGACATCAAAGGGGACGGGAATTCTAAGTTTTTTCATGGCATTGTCAATCAAAGACGTCGTACAAACTCCATTCACGGCATCATGTGTGATGGTACATGGGTTAGTGATCTGCTTATTGTTAAAGACACCTTTCTGAATTTTTTCAAGGAGAAATTTGAGCTTCATGATTCGAGTAGTGCTCTTCCCTCTACGTCTTTTCCGTCTAAGCTTACTGTTGATGACCATAGTCTTTTAGAGAAGGATGTAACTTTGGATGAGATTAAATCTGCTGTTTGGAATTGCGGTAATGATAAAGCCCCTGGTCCTCACGGCTTTACTTTTGGCTTCATTAAACGTTATTAGAAGATTCTTAATGCACTTTTTTTCAATCCAAGAAGATGCCTACAGGTTCTAATTCAACCTTTATTACTCTCATCCCTAAGGTTAGTAACCCTATTCACGTCAAAGATTATCGCCCGATCTCTCTCATCAACACCCATTATAAAATCATCGCCAAAATTTTAGCTAATCGTTTGGCCAAAGTGATTGACAAAATCATTAGTCAGGAGCAATCCGCGTTTATTTCGGGTAGACAAATCCTAGATGGTCCTCTTATGCTCAGCGAGATGATTGATTGGTACAAAAAGCGTAAGAAAAAAATGCTCATTTTTAAAGTTGATTTTGAAAAGGCCTTAGACTCTGTTAGTTGGAAATACCTTGATTCTGTTCTCCACAAACTTGGTTTTGGTCTCACTTGGAGGGCTTGGATTAAAGCTTGCTTGTACTCATCTAGGACATATATTTTGGTTAACAGAAGCCCTACTTCTAAATTCTCTCTTAAGCGTGGTTTAAGGCAAGGGGACCCGTTATCTCCTTTATTATTCATCATCGTTATGGAGGGTCTTCACATGTCTCTTAAGGAAGCTTGTCATTCGGGTCTGCTTAAGGGCATCAAGATCGGCTCATCGGGTATTACTTTGTCCCATATGTTTTATGCTGATGATGTTGTTATTGTTACATATTGGAATTCGATAGATATGGAGAATATTATTCGTATTCTTCATGTTTTCTACCTTGCTTCGGGTCTTAAAATCAACATCCATAAATCCAATGTCTATGGTGTTGGTGTTACAGAGGATGAGATTACTCTTATGGCTAGCAATACTGTATGTTCTCCGGGCTTTTTTCCTTTCACTTATCTTGGTTTACCTATTGGCGTTAATATGTCTCTGTTAACTAGAAGACCCTTATTGATAGATTTGATGCTAGGCTCTCAAAATGGAAAGCCAATCTTATTTCTATTGGAAGTCGTCTCACACTTATTAAATCGGTTCTTGAAAGTCTTGAGATTTACTATTTTCTATCTTCAAAGTGCCGGATGTAGTCTTGAAGTTACTTGAAAAAAAGCGTGCAACTTTCTTTTATGGAGGCACTCAAGATAACCGTAAATTAGCTTGGTTTAAATGGAATAATGTTCTTGCTTCTCTTGACAAAGGTGGTCTCGGGATTGGTATCTTGAAAGCTTTTAACTTAGCTCTTCTCCAAAAATGGCGATGGAGGTTGATCTCCAACGATAATGTTTTATGGGTTAAAATCATTAAAGCTTTTCACGGTCAAGAGGGCGGTTTTGATTCTCTTATTTCTTCTTCGAACAGTGTTTGGTCCAAGATTGTGGGATCTTCTAATTTCCTTCATTCGAATGGTATTCTTCCTAATGATTCCATTAGGTTTCGTGTTGGTTGTGGCTCTTCTGTTCGATTCAGGAAAGACATATGGACAGGTACTTCTCCTTTATATCTTCGTTTCAACAGGCTCTTTCGTCTCGAGAAAGATAAAGACTGCTACATCCAAGATCGTCTCAAAGATAACCAATGGGAGTGGAACTGGTCTCGATCCTTTTTGGGAGTTCGCAATACGGCGTATCTTCATGATATGATTAATGATATTTCTCACATCGAGCTTAATTTGGACCGTGATGTTTGTTATTGGGTGTTATCTAGCGATGATATTGTTAGATATTAGAAAAAGACACGGTCACCCCGTGTATTTTTACTGTTTATTATAGCTCGTAGTTTAATAGTTATTAGTACGTTTTTCGGTTTTAAGTCGGGTTCGAATACCTGGTATATTGTAAGTACTATATATAGCCTCTTCCAACTTTGGAAGAGGGAAGCTAGTCATTATTTCATTTCATAGAAAACACTTTCTCTCTCTAAGATATTCTCTCTCAAGTGTTTCTCTCTCTAAGAAACTAGCCAAATCCAAGAATCGACCCCGTATTATGATATAGGATAAACCACAATTGATATCAGAGCTTATGGGATGATTAGATCGTGTGTATGTGCGATTTCTTGCTTGTTTTAGATCGAAAAGTGTGCCATAGAAAGTTCTAGCTCGTTTTTTTGAAGATATCCGAATTTTGTTGTTTGTAATGATAAAGTTTGGGTGTTTCAAGTTGCTATTACCTTGTGGTACTGTGTTGTGCAAAAGAAATCAAGCAAAATCGTTCAAAAGGGTGATTTATAGGTGATTTTGTGTGATAAAAGTCGTTGTTCTTCGTGGAGAGTTGCCAGAATTTCTTCACGGCGGTTTGCTGAAAAATATTATTTTATTAAGTAGGTTACCAACCCTCTGACACACGGCGGGTTGCTTAGGTGGCGAGTTGCTCAAGCGGCGAGTTGTTACTAAGCAGCGGTTTGCTTACCAGCGGTTTGAACAGGTGTGGCAGTTGCTCAAGAGGACATTATTACGAAGCAGTGTTTTGCTTACCAGCGAGTTGAACAGTTATCATCGGGTTGAATATTTAATAGCAAAATCTTGAGAAACTCTGCGTTTTTGAAAACTCAACGCGGTTTGATAAATATATTCTTCGCGGCGGGTTGCTTGCACAGTTGTGTTCGGCGAGTTCCTAAAAATACACCACGAGTTGCTACCGAAGCGAGAGCGCTGCTGAGAGAGTGCGAGAGTCAGCGAGTTGTGTTCGGCAAGTTGCCCTAAAATTCCACCAGCGAGTTGCCTTATTTCATTGCAGCGGTTTGGTAGCCTTGGGTTGACCCGAATAACCCGAATTTCACTATTTTTAAAAAAAATTAATAATTACATTGATTTTTAGTAAACAAAAAATTATTATTAACATAAAAGGTGTATTTTTTATATTATGATAACATTTTAATAGTATTTATATATATATTAATATATATATTTATATCAATTCGTTTCGTTTGGTTTCGATTCAGAGTCAAACTCATCTCCAACCCGTAGAACGCGAATTAGTAGTTCGGTTTCCGCTTCGGTTGGCGAATTCGGTTCGGTTTTATTAGTACGGTTTCGGTTAATTTCGGTTCGGTTCGGTTTTCCGATTTTTTCGTTTATTTCGTTTTTCTACTCACCCCTAACTGAAAGTTGTTACCTATTCATAATTTTAAACCAGTTAAAAATGAATCTAGCCCATTGGATACGATTAATTTATTGTGATCTTAGAAAATGAGACAAAATTCAAAATAAATTAAATATACCCATTGGATCCATTATTTATATTGTGATCTTAAAAAATGAACAAAATAAGCATGATTTACCCCCGGCGTTGCTGCGGGGCCGTTAATTAATTTTTTTTAAGTGTAGGGCGGTTTATTGAATTTTTTTGGAATCATTTGTTTTGACGTGTGTTTTAAGTCGGTTTACTTGGGTGTTTGGTTGTATTTTGTGCGGGTTTATTTTTTGTGTCCATATGTTTTAAATAGTTTATTTTTTTCTTATAGGGCTTATGTGTTGAGCCTCATGTTTAAAGGTTTTTTTTATATGAGGTTTTTTTTAATATAATTTTATGGAATTTCGGTAGATATGTGTTATGTGTTATGTAATTTGCATTTTTGGTCCCTGGGGTATGGCAAAATGACAGGGTTTGGGACCCCTAATCTTTCAAATGCAATATGTCCCTATTTTCAATTTGGTGTTGCAGATTGGTCCATTTTGGTTCATTTGGTCCTGCGTTTGCTAAATTGCCGTTTGTCCAGCCCTGAGGACCAAATTTGCAACATAAACTTAAAAATAAGGACCATCACTGCAATTTCAAAAGTTAGGGTCACAAACCTGCAATTTGGCCATACCACAGGGACCAAAAATGCAATTAACTCATATTTGGGCTTATGGTTTTTGGTGTTTTTAAATATAGTCGTAAATGGCAAAAAAAATTGTGCTAAATGGCAAAAAAGTATATGTAAATGACACAAATATTTTTTTTTGAACGGCGAAAAATATATAAAGACTAGCAAGAAGCTAGAACAAGCATTACAAAGAAATCAAATTTAAAAGGGGGTGGTTATTTATGAGCCAATACCACCATGAAAAACGCCTATTACCTATTTGTTACAGCCTAAGCAAATATGAGACGACATATCATTGAGATCACCGAACGCCAAACGGCGGGTTAGCATCAAAAATGGTACGGTTTCGCATCCTCCAAATGAACCACCAAGCAACATAAAAAACACCTTCAAGCAAGCTTTTAACTTTAGAAGAGAGACGGATCGAATTAAACCAAGCAAACCACTCCGAAAACGAAGACCAATTTTGCCAATCTAAATCCCACCAACGACACAAACGCCTTGAGACAACCTGAGCTAAATTGCAACCAAAGAAAACGTGATCAACATCTTCCTCACCTGAATTGCATATCGGACATGAGGAAGAATCCAGCGAAACACCTCTTTGAATCAAATTAATTCTCGTAGGGAGACAATTGCGACGAGCTCTCCAAGCAAAAATATTTATTTTAATAGGGATGACCTTCACCCACCTTGTAGGAACAGAATGAGAAGGAAGATACAAATCGTCAATAGCATTCCGCACCTCCTTTACACTGAATCTGCCATCGCTAGACAACGAGCACACCCACCGGTCCGAGCAAGAGGAAAGAGACACAGAACCATAAATCGAATTCAGCTCGGAGAATTGATGCTGCTCCATACCACCTCTCACAGGTCTACGAAAAGACTCTTCCAAAGGGGCTGCCAATTTTGCAGCCACAGAAATCTCGCGGTTCAGCTCGAGGCCAAACATACGAGGAAAAGCAACACAAAAAGGTTTGTCACCCTTCCATGATTCCAACCAAAACCGAGTACTGTTACCGTCTCCTACGCGTTTAGAACAATAAGAAAGGAAGTCAAAACCATTATTCTTAAGAACATGAACTTCCCTTAATATAGTACTCCATATAGAAGCCGAGCGAGACGAGTGAGAACCAAGCGAAGGACCATAAACTGCTTTAATAACCCGAAACCACAGCGACCCATCTTGAGACACAAAGCGCCACAACCATTTCAAAAGGAGGGCACGATTAAGAGCATGAAAACTCGAGACACCAAGACCTCCTTTTTCCTTGGAAGTTAGAATCTTATTCCACGCCATCCATGATATTTTATTCTCCGAAGCCTCAGCCCCCTTAAAAAATTTACTACGGATAGATTCCATAATCTTTAAAACTCCTTTAGGAACCTTGAAGATAGACATCATATATAGAGGAGAAGCACCAAGAACCGACTTCAATAGAGTGAGTCTACCACCAATAGAAAGGGTTTTCGCCTTCCATTTGGAAAGACGCGTTTTCAACTTAACCACAACTTCGTCCCAAGACTTGTGACGAGACATATGCTCCCCCACCATAACACCAAGATATCTAAACTTGTTCGGCATAGTAGAACAACCTATAGAATCTGCCATAGCCTCAACAGAAGATTGATGAACTCCCACCCCCATAATCTGACTTTTAGAGATGTTGATTCGAAACCGAAGCAAGATAAAAACATTTGAGAAAGAAATAATTACCACGCAATTCCCATCAGACCACTCACCTATAAATAAAGCATCGTCCGCGTAAAATAAATGAGATAACGAAAGAGATTCATGAAGACGAATACCTTTAAACACCCCTTCGTTAACCACCCTAGTAACGGACAAATGTAATGATTCCATGACAAGAATAAATAGATACGGAGATAACGGATCTCCTTGTTTAAGACCACGATGAAATTTTGAACTCCATTTGTAGGACTCCATTCACCAAAACCGAGGCCTAGCATACCGGAACGTACTCGAATCAATCACATCCAAATCGAATCCAAAACCAAAAGCCTCAAGAACGTCAAACAGAAAGTCCCAACTAAAACACCGATCGTATGCTTAGCAAAGTCTACTTTAAAAAACATTGCTTTCTTTCCTCTTTCTTTACACATGGAGAATTTCGATAAGGATAAACGACCACCCAACAATTTGTCTCTCGCTACGAAAGCATATGTGAGAAGTAGAAACAATACCCGCGATAACCCATTGACAAACATTAGCCATATTCTTCGTGACCACTTTTAGACACTCCCGATTTAGGCTAATAGGGCGATATTCCATAAACAAATTTAAGCATCAGAGACTTAGGAATTAAGGCATGAAGGAAAATTACATCCTTTAAAAACGTCCTATTCTCAAAAAAATGCTCCACAGAATGCACAAAAATCAAGCCCCGATCAGCTCCAGTATCGCCTAAAGAATCCAAAGGAAAATCGCTCCGGCCCGAGACTATTTTCCCCGCAATCCACACGGCTGAAGGAATCACGTCACGAGAAACGAAATCCCTCTCCAAAATAATCCAACTTAACTTGATGAAAAGTTAAATGACACGAATATTGACTTAGTTTAAAAGAAAACACCCAAATGGGTCGGCCCAAACTGGTAGCCCAAAAAAATGCCACTGTAGCATGCCACTGTAGCAATCGAGTAAAACGCGAGTAAACCGACGTCGTTTTATTCCTTATATATATATATATAATGCTTATATTTTGACAAAAAGGTTGTGGGTTCAAGTCTCGAGAATGAAACAGTGAGATAATTGTACTGCGTGAGAAAATATACGTTATAGTTGTGTGTGGGTTATCTTTCCAAAAAATATCTTTGTCAAAAAATCGTATTCTTGTTTAATTAGAATAACACAGAAAAGAAGGCCATTGTTGTTGGGCTGGACCACCGTAAATGGGTTGGATGAGTGACAGTAAAAGAGAACGGGGAAACGACGTCGTTTCACTTTTCCTTTAAGTATACGTATAATTAAAAATAAATTAGATATAGCCCATTGGATCGATACTTATGTCTAATCTTAAAATATGAGACAATTTGGATGGAAGTCTTTGAGAGTGAAGTTTGCACTTCTAGTCCCTTGGTTTTAGATAATAAGTTGTAATTTCTTGTATTACATGTCATATTTAAAAATATTCAATACGGTAAAGATATCAAGAACATACCGGTTTTTTCGTTAGCTTAAAACTTCATTTAAAAATAATCACATCAAACTCTCTTGAATGCTTATTGGTGAAAAATATCAACAACCGACACTTCTCTTTATTTTATTTTTAAAATGCAAGAAAGGCAAAGAAGTAGGAAGTGTTAGGGAATAATTATTGATTTTTTTAAAATGTTGTTTGATCGTTGTGGGAAGAGTTAGCTTAAAACTTAGAATCAGTCATTATTGCAAGGAAGCTAACTCCTGCTGAGATGTGTAAAAAGAAAGTGAGGTAACTTTTCCATTACAATGATACCCTTGGGATAATAGTTTCCATGTGTAAAATGACTGACCCCTCCCACCCTCAAACAAAGTTCAATGCTGAGTTGTTAATAAACTTGATTCTAACTAGTTTCTCTTGTGAAATTTGAGATGTTAAGGTAGGGAATCCAGTTGCTGCAATGAAATTGAGTTTGACATGTTTGAGACGCTTTATATCCTATCTCCTGCCTAACCCTTGTTAACATTTCAAGCTCATCTTCTTCCAACAAATATTTTTCTTCAAAGCCGCTACTAAAACAAGAGACGCTTTTGTCATTTGTAAGGTATTTTCGCTCATGTGTCGTATTATGGGTACAAGATACACTTTTGTCATGTCATTTCGGTATTTTAGTTTTTAAGTGACTCGGTTGGTTTCGCTTTTGTGTCGGTCGGTTCGGGTTGGGTCGGTTTGGCTTAGACGGTTTAGGTGTGTTTTTTTCCGGTTTTGGTCCGAACCGATATTGAAAACCATAAATATATGAAACCAAAACCTGACCGGCTAGTGGTCCGTTGGTTTGGTTTGTAGAGTTATTGAGTTTATTGGTTTGACAGGAAGTTGGCAAACAACGATACTCGTTAAACTAAACCTTGTTTGAAAATTAATATATGTGGTCGAGTTGTCTAATGTTAATTGCAGCAAGGGTTATAATCCTACGATATACATTGCAACTTTAAAACACGAAAATCTGTTCTTAATCTGTGGGAAATTAAATCCAAAAACTCTACAAACAAGCAGAAGAGTAAATGAATTCTACTCATATACATTTCATCAAACACCAATCTCCTACACGAAATCACTTTATCTAAACCAAAGACATGGATTTATCCAAGATTCTTGAATAAAAAGACCAAATAAAAATACAAGCTAATATATTCTAATAATAATAAAAGGTTTTTAATTGGACTACCATGACCAGTCGGTACGAGAACCCCTAAACAGGCACAAGGCCCCACCATGTTGTGATAGAGTTGGGAAGTCTTCAAACATACTCAAGTCTACGTCTTCATCTAAATCTTCATCACAAACAATTCTTACACCACACTCCTTCACTTCAAAATCTTCATCCTCATCAAAACAAAATCTTACAAAATTCTCTGCTTTCTTCAATTTCTGTATTTCTTTTGTCGTATAATGCAACCATATCATATCTGAATCATCAATTCTTATCGGCTTACCACAAAAATATTCTCCACAGTAGTATGGATGGCATTGTCCCAAATAAGCTCCATCAAAGTTCTCTACAGAGTATCCTAAACATGGCCGCCGACTTTTTATCTTAAAAACAACACAAATTCCATATCCCCTTAACTTACTGAAGCTCCAATCTAATGGTAATTCGACCTTTACATGATTTCCCATACTTTTATTTGTAAACCAATTTGGAATGCTATTTCCTCTGTATATCATATCCATATTCTCAATGGAACTTCCTGGCAAACGGAAAAATCCATGTCTGTTATTTTGGATACGCAAATACCCAAGGAAAGAAGAAAATCGGTTTGTAGAGCCTTGGGAAGTTACAGATGAGTCGAGACACTCAGTATCCGATATCCACGCCTGGCTCTCAATCGCATGATTCTTAAACAATTTTGGACAATTGCTGAGATAAGTGGACCTTTTGGACATGATTGGATTTAATCCCGTAATTGAACATAAGGAGGTGCAACTACGTGCTTTAACGGTTTCTAGGCTATGTGGAAGTTCAGGCAACACTTCCAGCTTCTTGCAACCATTAACATAAAGATAGTCAAGATGAGAAAGTTGAGTCAAACTTCCAAGCAAGCTAGTAAAATTGTTCCCTTCTAAGTGTAGAATCTCTAGACATGATAAGCCTCCAATGCTCTCAGGCACTTGTTCTAAATTGCAATAGCTGAAATTCAAAGACTTTAACATATGTAAACCTGCGAATGAAACTGATCTTTGGGGATGTTGTTGGTTCATATGAAACCTCGGATTGAAGGACGACTCTAGACCCAAAAATTAGGCTTTCAGGCACTTGGTTGACAAGTCTCTTGAGCATTCCAATTGATGGATGAACTGTAACCAAATTCACACAACCTTCAAGATCTAGCTCTTCAAGATTTGTAATCTCTGAGAAGTCAGGGGTGGTTGTTAGGTTACAACAGTACCTAAGCTTCATTACTTTCAACCTTCTTAAAACACTGATATACATATAAATAATAAAAAAATTAATAAAAAAATAATATAATAATATTAAATAAAATATATATATAAATGAATATATTATAAAATATATATAAATTAATAATGTATATAATATAATCATTAATAATAAAAAATATATCAAATAGAAAAAAGATTAGGTTTCTTATATCTCTAGGTGTGGAAACACGAACACATGTATATGAACAAAGTAAATACCTTTGGTTGTTGTCCAAAGTTGTTTTTATGTTGCTGTAAGAGTGGTCGATGATAACCATGTTTTCTGGAGAAAAAATCTGAAGGTAAGAGCTTGATGTGAAGGGGACTCCATTGCAATAGAGCAATCTGAATTTATATGGATAAAAAGTCCAACTTACCAAAAATGTTCACGCATCGTCCTTTGGTAGTTTTAGAATACGCAAGTTTTTCATTTGCGCAAATGCTGTAACGTCTATATCAAACTTTTGACCAGATCTCTTTTGCTGAATGTCAAGAATTTCAACTGCTTGTGTTGCCTATATACAAGCAATAGCATTACTAGATTGTATTATGAAGCATATGAAAATCAGTTGCATATGCAGTAAAAAACAACATATTCTACTTACTTCTTTTCACTCATGATATTTGCAGATCTCTTGATGGATTAACCCACAATTCTGCTTCGGTTCCCAGGTGTTAGATTCTTCAGTAACAATTTCCCTTTGCCATTGCTTGTATCAGTCATGCATTTGACGTGAATTATAGCTTGGAGATCGTTGATTACATGACTTATGAACTAGAACTTGTATTGTTTGTATCGCGCACATCAAGAAATATCTAGTATGCTTGCTGTAAAATCACGATTTTCGCCAATGAATGAACATGCAATATCAAGTAAGATATTTTGCTGATGGAGGTTTAGCCCATCGTAACTTAAACGAAGCACCTGTTGTATCTCTTCATTGGGATGTAGTTTGAGCCTATCCAGTTCACTAACCCACTGAGCCACATTTTTGCCGTATAAGAAACAACCTAAAATTGTGAGAGCTAGAGGGTGACCTTGCACATATTTCACAGCTGCGTAAGCAAGTCCTTGGAAGTCTGTAGAAGGATGTTTTTCCTCAAAGGCATAGAAACAGAAGAGCTGAAGAGATTGATCCTCATCTAAAAAATTCATGTCATGGATTTCATCCACTCTATGAGATTTTAGCAACTGTTTATCTTTACATGTGAAAATAATAAAACTTCCTGGACAAAACCAACTAGGGTGGTTGAACCCGTAGTGCCTTACTGATGCCCGATGATCCACATATCCAAAACAGAAATATCGGCTTAATGCATTCTTTGCTTTATGGACCGTAGGACCTTCACTACAAATGATATCTTCAGATCTTCTGCTTTCAGAATCTTATTAATCAATGCATTTGAAAGTGAATTGCCTTGTGTTTTGCGCTTCTTTTGACATCTTACAAAAGCGCTTCTTCAAAATGGACATCATCAAGTTATAAATTGCTTTGCAAGGTCGTCTTTCCTATTCCGCTTTATTACCAATATTCCGATATGTTAACCTTATCTGACCCAACGAAGCGTGACAAATTTAATTTGTCAATATGGGAATCTACGCCAACCAGGTTTTCACCAACGTGCAAGGGCCCGTCACTTAATTTTTTGAGTATGTCTTTGGAGATGCAATCGATGAACTTGTACTCATACCTGCTTACCACAAAGACACAATAAGTAAGAGAAAGCTTGTGTATAAGCTTGGTAGAGCTACGAGGACTTTAATTACACAAAAACAAGAAATTCACCATTTGTCATTTTACTGGAGATCCATCCAGATTTAGTTGCCGCCATGGATAAAGCTTCCTTCCAATTATCTACCTCTGGTCTTTTTAAATCTTGATGTTTAGCAAAAAGCTTTCAGCATAACTCTCAGTTTGGTTCCTCACCACATCAGGCTTGACGTCATAAAAGATGGTCCTGAACCTATGTTTTGGATTCTCAATCTTCTTGCACTGGAGTATTTTGAAAGTTCTCTCAATAAACACCATGATGAGAAGCGTAATTTTTGGAAGAAGTACTTTCAAAAAACTTCGATTCTTCAATGGCTGTGTAGAGTTGAGATATATCTCTTCTCCTTTAGGCAACTCTCTTCATCTCTAATAAGATGAATCCCTTTTTTGCTTGAAGTGTTGAACAGATGATCATGAAAGGTTTTCCGGATATTTCACCTTCCTGAAAATCTGTTATACTATTGGTAAGTGGAAACACATATTTCCACCAATGAGGAACGGACGTGGTAGCCATTTTCAATAATGAGGAGCTGCGTTCACAAGTACAGAAATTATCAATAACAAAGATAGTGAGATTTTGCAGTTATGAAAATAAAGTTGAAGTACAAATGGCATTTCATTAACAATTCTTTTCACTAAAAATGTGAGACTGTTTTATATTTTTCCAAATATATCAAAAACCAAATAGGTGATTTTGCAATTTAGCTAAAAAATGTGGACATTATAAGTTGTCCACGTTTAAGGCCTAGACACGTTTCTAATATTAATCAGACTTATATATTAATAATTAATAACTAAATAAATGGATAAAGTTAAACATATATGCGCATTCGAGTGATACCTTCCTTAGGCTAAATTATAAGTTGTTGGCCCATTGGATCTAATAATCACTTGTAATGTTTTAGAATAATAATACCACACAAGATGTTAAACAAAATGATTTGTATTTTGGTATACAAACATAGAACAACAAGTCATAAGATGAGCAAATACCAAATGAAACAATATAATAAGTAACATGACTTGCATAAAGTTTTGGGTTAAGTGATTTAGCCCAGTGGATCGATAATTAATTATACTGTAATGTTATAAATTTGAGTATAAGAGAAGAAGAAGAAGACTTACAGTTTACCAATGGGAAAAGTCTTTGAGTGGATATGTTGGTATGGTATGAATGATTGCAAGTAAAATGGTAGCTCAAGTGAAGAGTAAAGGCAAACCGGTTGACCCCAAGTCAATTTTACATGTCCAAATTTCACTTTTCATCCCTTGGTTTTAGATAAGTGTGTAATTTATTGTATTAGGTTACATGTCACATACTCATATAAAAAAATAATGTTAAGAGAGGCAAAGATATCAAAAGATATCATTGTTCTTTCGTTAGCTTATAAAATTATTTAAGAAAAATCACATCAAACTCTCTTGAATGCTTTTTGGTGGAAAATAGCACAGGGTTGATGACTCCTTGACGAACATTGCAATATTTTTTTTATAACGACAAGTTAGTACATCCAATTGGGTGGTATGTAGGACTCGAACCTTCGCCTTATGAGATTCCACTTCTTTTTTTCTTCGCCAAATGAAAATTCTTACGGGGAGGCTCGAACCTGAGACTTCATGCATGTGGTAACAACCTTCTAACCAACTTTGCTTGGGAGATGTTGGCCATTTGCAATATTAATTTACCTAGAAAAGATACAATCTGGTTTGTTGAGCCTTGTGAAGTTATAGATGAGTAGAGACACTAAGTTTGCGATACCGATGGCTATCAATGCTAACATTTTTAATTAATTTTGAACAAAATTAAAGAAATCACCAACTATATTGTACAATATATGATAATGCAAGATAGGCAAAATATCTTAGTTTTTTTGTTAGCTTCACTATATAAGAATCTCTAGGCTAAAATCAAAACTTGGGTTCACGATGTTAAATCATCTGAACGTCGCCACAAACAGGATATGCTCCTTGCTTTAAAGAATCTCGAAGTTAAAATTGATTCTAACTCCGCTACTGATGAAGATCGTGAGTCCCGCATTAAATTTCTTCACGAGATTGATAAGATCGATAGGTGTGATTCTTTAGACTTGTTTCAAAAGTCTCATATTAATTGGGACATCAAAGGGGACGGGAATTCTAAGTTTTTTCATGGCATTGTCAATCAAAGACGTCGTACAAACTCCATTCACGGCATCATGTGTGATGGTACATGGGTTAGTGATCTGCTTATTGTTAAAGACACCTTTCTGAATTTTTTCAAGGAGAAATTTGAGCTTCATGATTCGAGTAGTGCTCTTCCCTCTACGTCTTTTCCGTCTAAGCTTACTGTTGATGACCATAGTCTTTTAGAGAAGGATGTAACTTTGGATGAGATTAAATCTGCTGTTTGGAATTGCGGTAATGATAAAGCCCCTGGTCCTCACGGCTTTACTTTTGGCTTCATTAAACGTTATTAGAAGATTCTTAATGCACTTTTTTTCAATCCAAGAAGATGCCTACAGGTTCTAATTCAACCTTTATTACTCTCATCCCTAAGGTTAGTAACCCTATTCACGTCAAAGATTATCGCCCGATCTCTCTCATCAACACCCATTATAAAATCATCGCCAAAATTTTAGCTAATCGTTTGGCCAAAGTGATTGACAAAATCATTAGTCAGGAGCAATCCGCGTTTATTTCGGGTAGACAAATCCTAGATGGTCCTCTTATGCTCAGCGAGATGATTGATTGGTACAAAAAGCGTAAGAAAAAAATGCTCATTTTTAAAGTTGATTTTGAAAAGGCCTTAGACTCTGTTAGTTGGAAATACCTTGATTCTGTTCTCCACAAACTTGGTTTTGGTCTCACTTGGAGGGCTTGGATTAAAGCTTGCTTGTACTCATCTAGGACATATATTTTGGTTAACAGAAGCCCTACTTCTAAATTCTCTCTTAAGCGTGGTTTAAGGCAAGGGGACCCGTTATCTCCTTTATTATTCATCATCGTTATGGAGGGTCTTCACATGTCTCTTAAGGAAGCTTGTCATTCGGGTCTGCTTAAGGGCATCAAGATCGGCTCATCGGGTATTACTTTGTCCCATATGTTTTATGCTGATGATGTTGTTATTGTTACATATTGGAATTCGATAGATATGGAGAATATTATTCGTATTCTTCATGTTTTCTACCTTGCTTCGGGTCTTAAAATCAACATCCATAAATCCAATGTCTATGGTGTTGGTGTTACAGAGGATGAGATTACTCTTATGGCTAGCAATACTGTATGTTCTCCGGGCTTTTTTCCTTTCACTTATCTTGGTTTACCTATTGGCGTTAATATGTCTCTGTTAACTAGAAGACCCTTATTGATAGATTTGATGCTAGGCTCTCAAAATGGAAAGCCAATCTTATTTCTATTGGAAGTCGTCTCACACTTATTAAATCGGTTCTTGAAAGTCTTGAGATTTACTATTTTCTATCTTCAAAGTGCCGGATGTAGTCTTGAAGTTACTTGAAAAAAAGCGTGCAACTTTCTTTTATGGAGGCACTCAAGATAACCGTAAATTAGCTTGGTTTAAATGGAATAATGTTCTTGCTTCTCTTGACAAAGGTGGTCTCGGGATTGGTATCTTGAAAGCTTTTAACTTAGCTCTTCTCCAAAAATGGCGATGGAGGTTGATCTCTAACGATAATGTTTTATGGGTTAAAATCATTAAAGCTTTTCACGGTCAAGAGGGCGGTTTTGATTCTATTATTTCTTCTTCGAACAGTGTTTGGTCCAAGATTGTGGGATCTTCTAATTTCCTTCATTCGAATGGTATTCTTCCTAATGATTCCATTAGGTTTCGTGTTGGTTGTGGCTCTTCTGTTCGATTCAGGAAAGACATATGGACAGGTACTTATCCTTTACATCTTCATTTCAACAGGCTATTTCGTCTCGAGAAAGATAAAGACTGCTACATCCAAGATCGTCTCAAAGATAACCAATGGGAGTGGAACTGGTCTCGATCCTTTTTGGGAGTTCGCAATACGGCGTATCTTCATGATATGATTAATGATATTTCTCACATCGAGCTTAATTTGGACCGTGATGTTTGTTATTGGGTGTTATCTAACGATGATATTGTTAGATATTAGAAAAAGACTCGGTCACCCCGTGTATTTTTACTGTTTATTATAGCTCGTAGTTTAATAGTTATTAGTACATTTTTTGGTTTTAAGTCGGGTTCGAATACCTAGTATATTGTAAGTACTATATATAGCCTCTTCTAACTTTGGAAGATGGAAGCTAGTCATTATTTCATTTCATAGAAAACACTTTCTCTCTCTAAGATATTCTCTCTCAAGTGTTTCTCTCTCTAAGAAACTAGCCAAATCCAAGAATCGACCCCGTATTATGATATAGGATAAACCACAATTGATATCAGAGCTTATGGGATGATTAGATCGTGTGTATGTGCGATTTCTTGCTTGTTTTAGATCGAAAAGTGTGCCATAGAAAGTTCTAGCTCGTTTTTTTGAAGATATCCGAATTTTGTTGTTTGTAATGATAAAGTTTGGGTGTTTCAAGTTGCTATTACCTTGTGGTACTGTGTTGTGCAAAAGAAATCAAGCAAAATCGTTCAAAAGGGTGATTTATAGGTGATTTTGTGTGATAAAAGTCGTTGTTCTTCGTGGAGAGTTGCCAGAATTTCTTCACGGCGGTTTGCTGAAAAATATTATTTTATTAAGTAGGTTACCAACCCTCTGACACACGGCGGGTTGCTTAGGTGGCGAGTTGCTCAAGCGGCGAGTTGTTACTAAGCAGCGGTTTGCTTACCAGCGGTTTGAACAGGTGGCGAGTTGCTCAAGAGGCGAGTTGTTACTAAGCAGCGGTTTGCTTACCGGCGGTTTGAAAACTCTACGGCGGTTTGATTAAAATATTCTTCACGGCGGGTTGCTTAACTCTTCGCGGCGGGTTGCTTGGCAGCGAGTTGACTTCGGCGAGTTGCCCTAAAATTCCACCGGCGAGTTGTCTTATCTCTTCGCGGCGGGTTGCTTGGCAGCGAGTTGTGTTCGGCGAGTTGTCTTAAAATTCTACCAGCGAGTTGCCTTATCTCTTTGCGGTGGGTTGCTTGGCAGCGAGTTGTGTTCGGCGAGTTGTCTTAAAATTCTACCAGCGAGTTGCCTTATCTCTTGCAGCGGTTTGGTAGCCTTTGGCGGCGGGTTGAGCTTCTGTCTTCGAAATTTGAAATATTTCAAACTCGGGATTTAATATCACTAAAACAAAACACGAATACGTTAACCTCACCACTTTTAACGTACACTCACTAATCATTGATCGATCAAA
>BQNB010105258.1:6531-23644 GCA_026074375.1 Tanacetum coccineum
GTTTATAAATTATTAATGAGTTTAATTCTACTTCTCCCCCTTTTCCAAAAAGGTTGATCGTCGAGTTAAGTAGAGAGAAAGAAGGCGACGATTAAAGACTCCCCCTTGATGTAAGCTCCCCCTTGTTCGGGGCACCAAGGGATCGATCTTACGATAATTTATTTGCTACAAAACAAGATTAGAGGTACAAGAGCAAACAACCATAGCATGACAAATATCTTGAGGATTTAATCCACATATTTAGAAGCGTAACTAAAGTTCATTGAAATACATAAATAAACCATATATAGTCACAAGGATAATATATGACATAACATATTAAGTCATCTAATGAGAGTAGACTAGTAGATGATTCTTGACTTCAAAGAAGATATTTCAAGGAGAGTAGGTAGTGATGGATGAAGGAAAAAGAGTTGAGGGCCCAATTAAGAGAAATTTAATTCGGTTAAGGTCATCTTTTAAAGTATTGAATGCTTTTCGAGTACCCAAGCAACAATGACAAAAGTCCGAGTAAAAGTTGACTTGGTCAAGGAAAGGATGGTGAGTGGACGGTGTAGAAGAAGGTGAATGACAAGTTAATTCGATTGCATGTTGGATATTGATATCAAGAAGATTTGAAAGGTGTAGAAGTTCATGCAAACGGTTTTCATGAAGATTTGGAATAGAAGTGTGTGGGTGTAAGGAGGAGGATGTGAGATTTGGTGAGTTAGGAGAGGGTGGCATAGGAGTGTTATCAAGGATTTGAGAGATTGGTGGAGATGTAGGTAGAGAGTGATTTGGAGATAAAGGAGGTGAGTATGGTAAGAAATGAGTGTGTCTCCAAGAATCAATGATTGATTTGTGAGACTTTTCACCATAGTTTCTAGGAGAAGACATATTTGAGGTGATAAGAGTAGTGGTGAAGAGGGTAATGTTTATATAGGAGAGTATATGGCAAAGCATGATATGCTAGTATTGAGGTGTAAGAAAGTGTTTTGATGATAATGGAAATGACAGCCTTTTATGAGTGGATTGGTCAAAGGTTCAGAAAACGAGAAAAGACAGCAAAGAAACATGTTTGTTGTAGGCGGTCCCTTAAAGTTAGGCGGTCCCATATATATCAGGGGGCCGCCCAATCATTTATGGGGCCGTTTTCTGGGTTTTAAATTTTTTTAGAAATTAGTCTTTTGTGTTGAAATTTTTGAACAGGGTTGGAAGGGTGGTAGTGATATCTCCATTTCATCAAGAATCATACAATCTAATCAAATGACTATATAAAAAGAGATCATGCAATAAGATCAAGTAGAATCATACAGGTAATTCAACTAAGTGTCATATAGCAGGCAGGAGATCATGACATAGTTATATTGTGCACTAACATAGGAAATAGTGGCAAATGTTAAGAGCATAATCATAATACATATGTTAAGTAATAATCAAGACAAATCTCAACTAGTATTTGAATCAACACTTGAGTCTTTATCGGAGGATATGTAGACGATGGATTGAAGATGAGTGGGATGAACCCATGGTTTCATGGATCCCCAATATGTTTTGTATTTTGGATTACGGAGATGAGGATTGGTTTTGATAATGTGTTCATATAGACGACTTAGAATTATTCCATATGGTATTGGGGTATTTGGTTGATATTTGATATTTTCGATTCTTTTAATTAGAAAGTATGCAAAGTTGAATGGAGTGCTAGTTAAGATGCAATACATCATGTGACATGATGATGCAAGAAGAAAGGGTGAGTTATTTTGAGTACCAAAAGCATTTTCTTGAATGATTTCATTCCAAGATCTTAGTTCAACACGAAGTTCTTCTTTGAGAATTTTGTTTGGAAAGATGGTTTGTCCAGATATTGTTAAGGATTGAATTATTTCTTTTGGAGTTGGGACATTGGTTTCAAAGGGTATGAAAGAGTTTTGATTCATTCTCAAAGAGTCAAGAGATGAGTCTTCGGAGTAAGAACATTGACCATGAAATGGAATAGAGAGAATTGACGCAAATGATTCAAATGAGTATCTGAAGACTCCTTTTAATGCCGAAAATTTGACAAAAGTGTTTTGATTCTTTTCATGGATTATTTCCATGGATGAGATAAATTCAAGTAGAAATCTAGGACAAATGGCTTCATGTAGGTTATATATTTTAGTGAGTTTGATGGCTTTAAACATTGTTTTGATGTTGTCGTATTTGGTTGATTCGGGTTTAACAAGACGACCTTCATGAATAGCTCTGCATTCTAAATTTTGAATGATAGGTTTCAAGTAGTTAGGTATGTAGGAATCATTCGAAATCTTTGGGATGTATGATTTTGTGTAACGTAGTTCATCTTCGAACTCCATTTTACCTAAGAAAGATAGTCATAATTTTTAGTAAAACCGAAACTTGAGAAAGATTTCTAGTGAGTACATGTATTGATGTTTTAAGTTCGTGCCTAGTGTGTGACTATATGCAACAAGTGTGGAGTAACGATTAACTCAACCTAAATATAAGATCCTAAGAGTTAACCCAAACGCTCCTTAGTTTGATTTTGCTCATCCAAACGAGTCGAAAAATGAATATGAATTATGCATCTCGAAATTTGTTCATGAGATCATTATGTATGTGTTTGAAAACGTTTTTAGGTTGTATTGACAATGCATAAGAACAATTTTATTGTGTTCCTAACGTGAGTGATTTGAAAATAAAATTGGGGTTTTGGTTAAAAATCAATTTTTCGTTTAATCTTACTAATGTATGAAAATCCTATGTCTACAGGAAGCATATTAGTTATACATTGTATCCTAGTACTCTTAATTGCACAAAGTTGAAAGAAAAATTAAAAATCCCCAATTTAGATAGGACTGTGACTTCTGATATAGTGATATAGCATCGTGGACTATAACATGCCGAACATATGCCATCTCATTGGAGTTAGCGTAGCGAGGTGGGAATGTAAGGAAACAGCAAACATAATAAACCCCAATTTTCAATTTAATTGTGTTCATCATGAACCCTAGACTCAAATTGAAAGAAAAATAGATGAAAATGACTACAATTGATGATCTTATGATATTATGAATGATTATAAGTGTTGGAATTTGATCTTCAATTGAAGTTTTAAATTTGATTTTGAGTTTTGGTGGGTTTTGGTTCGAGTTCGTCAATGGCAGCAGGTAAGGGGGTGTTTGTTTTTCAGTTTTGAAAATTTTTGGTTAAGTGTCCCGTTTTGTGTCTTGCTGATGGCGGTCCCATATTTACCTGGCGGTCCCAAATATATTGGGGGGGCGCCTATATGGGGGCCGCCCTCAGGCAATGATTTTGAACTTAATTTTGACAAAAAATTTGCAAAGATAGTGAACATTTTATTGCATTTAGCGAATTAAACACGATTAGGTACTTCAATGAAGTAAGTTAATTTGTTATAGTCACGGAATGAACACGAACTATAATTGAGACAGAAAAAATAGAAGCAACTAATATGGATTTTTATGGAATGTGTTCCATCATTCCTAAACCAAGACGTAGATAGTTAAACGATTCACGTTTAAGGGGTTTAGTAAGAATATCGGCGATGTTGTCGGCGGACGGCACTTTTTCGATTGAGATATGTCCTTTCTGGACATTATCACGAAGAAAGTGGTGACGTATGTTTGAATGTGTTTTTGGTAAAAAATGCTTTGCACCGAGTTTTGATAAGTCAATCGTCGCCCTATGGTTGTCGCCACTGATGGGAACGTCGTCGAGTCGTACGTCGTAGTCGATGAGAGCTTGTTTCATCCATAGTGCTTGTTGACATGCCTTTCCGGCGCTTATGTATTCGGCTTCGGTAGTGGATATAGCAAGAGCGGTTTGTTTCTTTGAGAACCAAGATGTCAAACAACATCCCACGAACGTACAAATACCGCTAGTGCTCTTTCGGTCCACATAATCTCCCGCATGATCAGAGTCGGCATATACTACGGTTTCTATGCCGGTCCCCTTAGGATACCATAATCCTAAGTGCATAGTACCTTTAATGTATCGGAAGATACGCTTAACCGCTTCAAGGTGAGAGGTTTTGGGAGCCTCTTGGAAGCGGGCACAAAGGCAGACACTAAACATGATATCGGGCCTACTTGCCATTAGGTATAATAAACTACCTATCATGCCTCGATACTTGGTACTATCTACCGACTCACACTCTTCATCTTTTGTGAGTTTAGTATCGGAGGACATGGAGGTTTTTATTGGTTTAGAGTCTTCTAGACCAAATTTCTTAAGCATTTATTTAATGTACTTAGATTGATTAAAGAATATACCGTTTTCCATTTGTTTAATTTGCAATCCAAGGAAGAAGTTAAGTTCACCCATCATGCTCATCTCGAACTCGTCATGCATGATTTTGGAAAATTCATCACACATGTCTTGACAAGTCAAACCGAATATAATGTCATCGACATATATTTGAACAATGATGAGATTTGAACTTTTCTTCTTAGTAAAAAGAGTGTTATCTACCATTCCTATTTTATATTCATGTTTAATAAGAAAAGCTTTTAATCTATCATACCAAGCTTTGGGTGCTTGTTTAAGACCATATAAAGCTTTCTTTAATTTATAAACATGATCGGGTTTTTCAAAATTAATGAATCCCAGAGGCTGTGCCACGTATACCTCCTCATTGATAAAACCGTTCAGGAATACACTTTTTTACATCCATTTGGAATAATTTAAAATCTAAGGCGCAAGCATAAGATAATAATATCCTAATAGACTCAACTCTAGCAACCGGGGCATAAGTTTCATCATAATCGATGCCCTCTTGTTGGTTGTATCCTTAAACAACACCATTCTCGTCTAACTTATTTCTAAACATCCATTTAGTTCCTATAATTGTCATATTCTTAGGTTGTGGAACTAACTCCTAAAGGTCGTTAGCAATGAATTGATTTAATTCTTCTTGCATGGCGACTATCCAACTTTCATCTCCTAAGGCTATTCACATTCTTAGGTTCTATGGTAGAGATAAAACAATAAAAGTTACTTTGGTTTTGGGCTTGTGATCTAAAGGGTTTCTTTGGTTGAGTTACCTTACATTTTCTAGGGATGGTTCCTAGATTCCTTAATATTGACTATTTCGTCAATCTCTAAAGTTTCATCCTCGGACACCATTTTCTAGGTTTTTTCTTTTGATTTTCCCTATAGCTTCTTCTTCATCTAAGTCATCGTCCACGCAAGGTGGATGTCTTAGAGGGTGGAGGAGTTTCATCGAATGTCACGTTGAGTGATTCTTCGATTTTCCTAGTGTGTTTATTAAGAATGATATAGGCTTTACTATTTTGGGAGTAACCTAGAAAGACACCTTCGTAAGACCTTGGGTCAAACTTGGTAAGGTAGTCTTTAGTGTTTAGAATGAAGCACTTGCTTTCAAACACTCTAAAATAGTCAAGAGTAAGGTTATTCCGACCTCTCAAGATTTCAAAGGTGTTTTTCCTAGGATGGTTCTAATTAGGATTCGGTTGAGAATATATGTTGAAGTATCTACGGCGTTACACCAAAACTTTTGTGGTAACGATTGCTCGTTCAACATTGTTCTACTCATTTCTTGAAGTGTCTTATTTTTCCTTTCAACCACGCCATTTGATTGAGGAGTGCGTGGAGCCGAGAAGTTGTGAGTAATACCATTGACATTACAAAACTCTCCAAATTGCACTTCATTATCAAATTCTCTATCGTGGTCGGTTCTTATTGACACTATTGTACATCCTAATTGATTTTGGATTTTCTTACTAAATATTTCGAATTGATCGAAAGCTTCGGTTTTATTCTTAAGAAATCTAGTCCAAGTATACCTAGAGTAGTCATTTACTATGACTAGGGTGTAACGATTTCCTCTGTAGCTCCGTACGGCGGATGGACCAAAAAGATCCATATAGAGAAGTTCTAAGCATTTACTCGTTGAGACTACATTCTTAGCTTTGTGACTAGCGTGAGCTTGTTTTCCAATTTTGCAAGCATCACAAAAATGTTGATCAAACTTAAGCTTAGGTAGATTCCTAACTAATTCCTTAGAAGCTAACGATTGAATGAGACGCATATTTGCGTGACCTAATCTCTTATGCTACAAAGTGGAATTATCATCAATCATCGCTAGACAAATTTGATCCTTAGGCTTATTTCCTTATTTCATCACATATAAGCCTTTTTTCCTGATACCTCTACCAATCACTTTACCATCCTTAGTGATTTCACTATCATGTTCAGAAAAAGTTACTCTATACTTATTATCACATATTTGTCCTATGCTTAGCAAGTTGAATCCTAGATTATCAACATGTTCTACATTATTTATTTTAAGAGAGTCATTAGAAATCGTACATTTACCAATGATGTTACAACGAAGATTACTACCAAAAATAACGTTACCTCCATTGTATGCCTTGTAAGTGGAGAAGAGCTTTCGGTTGCCCGTCATATGTTTGGAACATCCGCTATCCTTGATCCATTCGTCAGGCTCCAAATCGACTCCAAGGCATATCTATTTATATAAGACAATAACTCAAACATTTGGTCCCCAATATCTCATGGGTCCAAAGTTGTTAGTGCCAAACATCCCTTGCATTTGATGCAATTGTTTAGGATGTGAGAATGGAAGACACATTTCCCATGACATGTACCTTTGATGTGGAAAGTTGTTCCAAGTTATGGGAAATCCATGGGGTTGGTTTTGTCGACCAACATGTCTTTTAGGTTGTGGTGTTTTAGGACGAGAAATAATTATTATTGACTCTTCTAGAAGGTGAAGTTTTAGATCTACCAATTACAGTTCGAAAATCCAACTCGGGTTTAACAATGTTATAGAATTTTTAACGCATTGTCACTAGCATTGGGAACTTTGACCTGTTCTTTACAAGTATAATGTTTTTGGTCTAGGACCCAAAAGGATTTTTTGAAAGTCACAGTTGCTCAATCCAGGTGTACCTGGGTCGGTCCCCATATTTATTTTGGGGGCCACCGGATCATTAAGGGGGACGCCTATAATTATGGGACCTCCATCAGAACACGTCTTTTTCTGAGCTTTCACAAATTTTATTTCCTTAGTTCCACTAGATGATGCTTCAAATGGATTAAACCCTAAACCTAATTTATCACCGGAGGGTTTTTGATTACTTAAAATTTCATTCAAGCAATGTGTACTCTTTTCAAATTTGTTTAATCTAGTAGATTCTTCTTTGAGCTTTTCATTTTCAATTTTAAGTGTATGACACTTTGCACAATCGAGATCAACTCCCTTGTTTTTTTCGAGTGTGGATAATCTATCTTTTAATTCTCTAAGCTCATTTTCTAGACTATTTCTAATAACTTTTAACCTTTTGTTCTTAGTGATTATCATTAAACTCATTTTGCACAATTTATCATATTCATTGTCTAAAGCTAAATCATCAGTTGATGAGTTTTCATCACTAAAGTAAGAAGATTCAGAACATACCTCATTTGGTGCTTGAGCTACAATACATGTCTCATCTTGGATCTTTTCATCATCTTCTTCACCGCTATCGCTCTAAGAACCTCCAACAAATGCTCTTTTGTTAGGTTTAAGAAAAAGACCCGGTCACCCCATGTATTTTCATGTTTAGCATAGCTCGTAGTTTTGTTAGTAATAATATGATTTATGGTGTTGGGCCGGGTCTTTACCCACTGTAAGCCCACACCATAGCCCGTTTCATAGGCATTTTATAAGACATATTTAAACCCTCTCCACACATGGAGAGGGTGTTGGAAGAAATCATTTGACACACACATCAAAGTGTGTTTTTGCTTACACTCTCCATCTATCTCTCTCTCTCTAACTTTCTCTCTCTAAAGATGACTACCTCCATCTTTGAGCTACCAAGACCACCGGATCTATGATTATTTGTCGGGTTGATTTTTTTTATGCTCCGGTTGGTCTCAATGTTTTACAAATCTGTCACCTCTATTGTTTATTGTTTTGTGTTCTACTGTTTATTTAAGATTTATTTCGTGGGCTTACTTTTGGAAAAATAACCATGTATTGTTTTTGTCTGTTGTCTGCTATATACCAGTTCACTTAATCACGTTTTTATGAGTTTTTAGGTCACTTTATTGTCCAAAACCTTCAATGAATACACAGATCTGGTCCTTTGCTTTTACAGATTATTTTCAAGCTTTTTATAAGCTGATTGGGGTGTTAAGCAGATTTTGTAAGTGGTTGTGGGTTTAAAAAGCATATATGGGTTTTGATGTTCTTGGTTGAGACTTAGCAGACATTGTAAATACCATTTTAGGCTTCATGTTCTTTTTTCGAAAAGCCTCTTTTAAGATCATCGATTGATTTTCAAAAGGGACAAACTCATCAAGTTTGGTTGCCATATTTTAATTATTGGTTTAAAAAATCACCATTTATATTAAATTCCATAGTTCTTGATCTTTTGATTTTAACTATGTCTCGAATCTATTTTTTCAAATAAATAAAAAACTATCACTTTCAAAGAGTGGTGGTCTTTGCATAGAGTTGCCATTCTAGTATTTGTCGGAAATCCATAGTTCGATCCAAGCTTTAAAATTAAATATATTTTAAAAATCTTGAGTGACCTTGCTCTTGATACCAATTGTAGGAAACTAGAAGGGGGGTTGAATAGTTTATTGGTTAATTGGTCGTTTTAAAACTTTTCTTTGAAAATTGTTAGATTCGAGTTATATGTCATCAAATCAAAAATATGATCACAACTAAAATATCTAATATAATGAGCTAAGTAAACAATAACACTAAAGAGATAGAAAAAGAAACGATCAAACTAAGACACCAAGATTTATAGTGGTTCGGCAACGAAGCACCTCTTCGTTCCTACTCCACTCTCCGAGTACTCCACTCGAGATTTCACTATGTCAACAAGCTCCTTTTAGGCGGAGAAAACCGTTTACACGTCGCTTACTTTCTTTTCTGACACTAAGTTAGATGTCGAGTCCTAATCTTAGCTAGAACCAATCCAAGACTTCACAAAGTCTTTATACACTCACAAGATATATACCCTTGGATTGACACACAATCCAAATCACACTAATACACAATTTACACTATTAGATCTACACTTATCAATTTACACAACAATACAAAGTAAATGTAATTAAGATATGTGATCTTGAGGAGGAAGAGAGAGATCACTTGATAACAAATCGTATGTAGAAGAATACGATTGTTCTTCTCTTGCACTTGATTAGAAGAAGAAGGGAGGAAGAAAGAATTAATCACTTGAAAACAAGATCAAGATATGTTAGTGATCAAGATATGTGTTTTAGAAACAAAGGAAGAAGAGAGAATAACAGATCTGAAAAAATTCGTGGCAAGAGGTTCTGTTTTTCAGATGAGGTGACCCAGTATTTATAGGCACAAAAAAGAGCCATTGTACTGACGGCGGTCCCGGCGGTCCCTTATATATAAGGGGGCCGCCAGGCCTATAAGGGGCCGCCGTAGACTACGCTCCCCTTTTTGTCTTTTTGTGGGGAATGTGTTATCTGTTTTAGAACCTTCCATTTTGGGGAGAAAAATCTGATTTTTCAAATTATATAATTTAGAATAAAACATTTCTTTTTTAAAAATTACTTTTGTGTTTATATTTTTGTGAAAATACTTTTGTAAAAATGTAAGGTTTAGGAAATAAAAATTATTTTCTTAATCACTTATTACGGTTTACTGTTTTGTGTATCCTTTCCTTAAGTGATAATCTATAGAAATGGAATTTACGATTAGTAATTTATAACGTTTAATTTTATCGTAAACGTTTTCACATTTTGTTATTATCAAAACATAGAAAGGTCGAAAAATATAAATAACGTTTTTAGACATTATTTGTATTAACATAATTAAACCTAAACTAATACAAAGAGGGGGGTTATCAGCCTGAGAGACTGGCACGAGTTTATTTTATTGATCCTATGGTGATAACAAAATAACCACACAATGGGATTAAATAAAATATCTAAGAAAAACAGACAAACATGAGGAAAAAAGTATTAGAAGTTTTAATCTAAATAATATGCATTGATTGTATATCTCGGATGCAATGATTGTATTAATTCGTTGGTGGTATATCATTATAAAGTTGGTGATTTCTCCTTAGACTCGAGGTTTGTCGGTTAGTTATCCTGTCACTATGACATACAACCCGCATTTAAAGCTCACTCGTTGATTATACTCTATCTAAGAAACTATTTTTATTTGTTCCTATCCACGGACTCTTTGCCTACGCCCCGACAACACCGAAGTTGCATCGCATTAAATATGTAGTACTAGATCCAGTTGAATGATAGGAAAAACACATAATTAAGTACATAAATGGGTACGAAGAGATAAACATAATCAACATGTAACAAATAAAAAACAATCGATATAAAGACAAATCAAAACATTATATTATCATAAACATGGCTAATACCTAATGGGTTATTATTAGCATAGTCATTATAAACAAAACAGTAACTTCATAGATGAACGATTATAACATAATGTAACCGTAACGGTATAGTGGGATGTGATTACAAGAGTTTTCACATGGCTTGGACCTTCTTCGCAAAACCTGTTACTCCTCTTCTTTTTCTTGTCGCATACTGTGTCGAATAATATAAAGCCTTTTCTTTTTTTTCTTCTATGGGACGAATTGTATATGGGATATTTATATCCCTTTTTTGCTTTTGCTCCACGTCAAAACCACAAGGCCCAAGAGCATCTTTTTTTCCTGCTTGCTCCACTCCAAGATCATCCACAAAAGCCCAAAATGGCCTTTCTTTTCTTTCATTCGTGGGTCACAACCCAAGACCAACAAGGTTCAAATAATTACTTTAATTAAGCTAAGCCCAACAAATAAATTGGTTGTTCCAAAAGAATTATACAAGAGGTAAAATCATATTTTCGTGTATTTCATCACATAAAAATCAAGATATTTTTATTCTCTTTACGTGGCCTTTTGAATCACCTAAAACGGAGTTCGGACGAAGAAGTTATGACCAAAACATTGCACGTGTTCAAATCTTTCACTCTTCGATATTTTATTTTAATTAATCGTTTAAGCTCTGAAATGTGTGGCTTTTCACTAACTTTCATCATATGCTCGATATTTACTGCAAATAATAAATATAATCAATTAAGTATTAATTCTTACAATAAAAAGAATGTAAAAACGTGCAATAAAGACGGGATAATGATGCTTAAAAGAGACGTTATTTGATGTCATCAATATCCCCTAGTTGAATTCTACTTGTCATCAAATAGCCTTTCGAAGTTTACAAATAATGTATCCCTTAGGATATTTAAAGCATTTATTTGATATATTACAGTACACAACCAAACAACCTCACGAAAATAGGAAGATGAAAACACTCAAATCACTCAAACTAATCTATGTGGTAACATGTAACTAATTTGCTCAATTGCTCGGTCGTGACGAGTATTCTATCATAAGATTGGCAAGGATACACATCTCCACTGCTAGAGCTAAGGAAGTTACAAGTTTATAAAGGTAAATATGGGTTTGTATGATAAGGCTTAGGGTTGATCATTCTATAATCTTTCACCAAAAGTACCACACCAACAAGGCAGCTGAAGCACACATACATGGCCGTAACGACGGAATAGACATGTGTGTTCGATCACATCCTCATTCGAATTTAACCAACGGTCAGGATGAAGAATGATATAGCGTATGGATCTTCTAACTTTCACCAATAGTAATAAATCAACAAGGTATCTAAGACATGCATACATGGTCGTAATGACGGAATAGACATGCACGTTCGTACAAATCCTCATTCGCGTAAAACCCATGGTTAATGATTAGGAAAGGAAAATAAATTGTTGTTAAATAAAATTTATGAAACAAATAGATTAGGTCTAAGATACAAGTTGCTAGATACTTTTTCCTGACCGTTACCATGATAAAGACACAACTATTTACAAACGTCTTGATCATAGATCAAAAACAACAACCTAAGTTGGCGTTCCCGTAACGGTCAACTTCCCAATCATCTCATACTTTACATACTTTACAAGGCAGTGATTGATCATCTAACCCAACTTTATAATATTCTACATCGTTGATTTTAAGACGTGCATCATCGATAATCGATCCTTTGTGTAATTCCTTCGGTAGTTGTGAAACGATTATCTTCAAACTTTCCTTCTCTTTTTTTGTTGCGGTTTTTCTAATTTTTTTGATTTTTTTTTCAAATATCTAACAATATACGAAACTCGGAGTAGTTTCACCATCTTCACGATCATAATAATTCCGGATAATTTCTTCGATAATTCTTCATTCTTCGGACGTACCATTAATTTGCGTGGTATAGTAAAATTACATGGTTTTACTACTTATTACAATTCCTATTTGCGATGTGCAAATTTTTCCAAACCGTACCAAAATTGACACAAGACTCGGGAAATACATACTTTACACATTAAGCAACTAGCAACTTTAAAATAAACTTAATCTACATGGTAAGTAAGGTGTAAAGGTGTAACGAAATAAACAAGTTGGTGTAATTCCTAAAGGGATTGGGCTCTAGGGTAGTTTCTAGGGGTATCTTACTATTAAAAGTGAGAGAAACAAAGGGTTATATCGGGGGTTAACTAAACAGTGTAGTTAGTTAAAAAAAACAACATGATTAGGCTTTAGGGATGTAATACTACAATTTTTACCAATTTAAACAGTTACTCCATTCTAAATCCAAAGTACTCATTCACTGTGATCTCGAATAGATATACCAAGCCAAGTTCTAAAGTATACTACATCACCGGCATACTCATATTTTATGGAACTTTGGGTAAACATTTGGAAACGGATAGGTTAAATCCTCACAATATCTAATAAGGGTTGTTGTGTGCGGGTTGGGAACATGCATTGTTCACAAAAGTATGCTTTGAAAAAAAAATTAAAGTTTTAAGGCATTATTTTGCGTGAGCAGTTTAGTCGTGATAAATAGGACAAGTATTACATTCTTATTTCTCATCCCCCCTGACTAGAAATTATACAACGTTCCTCGTTGTAACTCCCCCTAAAAATATATGGCAGCGATAATACAATTGGGGGTGATACTTCATAATACAAGCGCTAGATTAACAGAGATCGACCTCTAAATGTGTCCGTTTGCTAAAACAATCAAGTTGATTTTCAGAAATCAAAATAATTGTTTTTTTGTCCCATATTGCATCACCTTGAAAAACTTGAAGTAAAGACTCCTATGCACATCAAATAATCCATGCAATCTTATTTACCTTGAGAAAATATGCTTAAAAGTTGTCAACATTAAGTTGTGGAGGTTCATAGGTTAAGTTTAAATATAAATGTAAAGTTTTTAAATGAATGTATTTGTCCACTGTGTCATCACAGTACCATGTAAAAATCCCAAAGATTTATAAAGAATGCATGACACATTTAATGTCACCAAAATGTTTCAAGTGTGTATAAAACCATGATTACCATTACCTCTAGTTAATGAAACTGCGACGTGACCTTGTATGTATGCCATTATTCAAGGCACCGTAAGATTGTACCCATCGTAGGGTGTTCCCTCCAAGTAACCCGCGGCATAATTAAATGAATATGTTTCCCCATCGTGGGTGGTCCTTCAAGAAAACCCGGGTATTAATGCAAATTAATATGTTCCCATATGGGTGTTCCCTCAGGAACACCCAGGCAGTAATGACTTGTTGGGCCCCGCAGGCGCCATCCAATGTATTTCTTACATGTTATAACGTTGTTTGCCGAGTGATAGCTAATCAACGAACGGGGATTTGGCAATCACGATAGACTCTATTTCATAACATCGCCACTCACCCTTCAAGTTTGGATTTACAGTTCAATGAACTAAGTAATCCTTAATCATAAAAGTTATTAGTATGTATTTACGTTTCAAAATTAAAAATTATTGTATCCTCCTCGCTGATGATATATAATTGAGTGTGTAACCAAAAAGGTAATCAAACATGTAAATGCATTTGTAAACTAGCAGGTTTCTCACCCCAATATAAATATGTAAAACCAGTAAGACATGGGGCTATAAAATCACCTTGATCAAAGACCACGATCAATTAATCCAAATAAATCCAAAACCGAATTGCAACGATCTCTGTCCGACTCATATTTATGTCGTTCTATTTTTATTTACACGTATTTACAATACGATAACGATGCGTACAGCGTAGGGACAGACTCATACAGATTTTTATATGTTATACAATACATAGATACATGTGATGAGAATCACACTTGCGGTCTTAAACCTTAACCCTTAGTATATTTTTTTTATTTATACTATTTTCCGTCCAATATAAACAACTTATATTAATATTTCATAGAAAGACTCATTTTTAGACCTTATGTTATTGAAACCGGATAATGATCTTTAAAACTATTAATTGAAAATAATATTTTAACCGGCCTTAGTTTTGACCAGCTCATAATCTTAATTTTTAAACAGATCAATCTCGCGGCAAGTAAAATGGCATTACGGTCATTACGAACAACTTTCGTGTTTTGCCGGAAGGCTGAAACGGACTCGAAAGTGCTCAAATCGTTTAATTAATAGATCTGTCAGATTTAATATATTAAAAATAACTTATTTTCTATTAAAGTGTATATTCCGATTTCACTCCAGTTTCTTCGTTATTGGGAGTTACAAGTCCCGTTTTATGTCTAAACGTCCATAAAAATATAATTCATTATATTTTGTAAACCAAAATCGATCTTTTCAAAATCTCGAATCCCGAATCCCATGTTCCGTTTTCTGCTCTTAATTATTCGTTACAAAACGCGCCAAAGTCCGTTTTTAGTTCAAAACTCGTCTAAACTATATCTAGTATCGCTTATACATTATTATCAATCCCGTTTTAAATATTAATATCACATTTTATTTAGACGTCGCAAGTTTAAACAGATTACATCACATATACATTTTATCGATAATATAAACGAAATAATCGAATGCTTTTAAATTAAACGCACCCTTTTTCGGTGTCAACACAATCAAACGCACCCGTTTCGGTGTCACAATATCAAACGCACCCATTTCCGTTGCAAACCAAACCCGACCAAACAACCCGACGCCTCGGCTATCCCTGGCTGTCCCACAGCCTAACCCGACACCCGTCGTCGGTTGTTAACCCACAACCCGACCGCACCCTTTGCGGCTGACCCGAAATCCAAACCAACCCAAACCCGACGCACCCCGTGTGGTGATAAACCACGAAACCAAACGTACCCTGGCTGTTTGACAACCAACGCAAACATCCCCCAGCTGTTAATGACAGCCGAACCAACAAACACACCCCCCGGCTGTGTTCGCAGCCAACCAAACCCACCCCTCGTGTTGATATAAAAACCAAACGCATCCTAACGTGTGAAACCCGAGAACCAAACGCCCCTTGGTGATTTCTGCCCCAACCAAACGCACCCCTAGTTGTTTTCTACTAAGCCAAACGGACCTCATGGTGGTGGCTGCCACCCAACCGCACCCCGTGGTGGTGGCTGCCACCCCAAACGCACCCTACGGTGGTGAGAACCACAACAAACAAACACACCCATTTCCGTGTTACAAAACCAATCCAAACGCCCCTCCCCCGGCTGTCCCGCAGCCAACCACACACCCCCGGCTGTTTTCGCAGCCAACCAACCTACCCCCCTGCTGTGTTCGACAGCCAACCAAACTTCCCTCCCCCCGGCTGTCAAACCCAAACAAACGCACCCCTTGGCTGGGTCGTTTAACAAAACCAAACGCACCCGGCTGTGAACCCACACCCCGAAACCCTTGTGGTGGTGTTTTACCACCGAAACAAACCACCCTTATGGTGCCGGCTGCCACAGAAACCGAACACCCCTTTATGGTGGTGGATGTCGTCAGTCGAACAAGGAAAAATGGGGGGAGAAACGACGCCTGAAGAAGCGTGACACGGTGGATCGGGTAGATCGGATCACGAGCAACCTTTTCGAACTTGGCCGGAAAAGTCCGCCGAAAAACTTTTCCGGCGGCGGCGATATGGTGACCGGCAGCGGCTGGCCGGTGGTCGGCTACCGGAAATTATGAGAGGGGAGGGAGAGAGTTTAATGAGTGTGTGTGTATATGTATGAGTGGTAATGAAATTTAAATATATAAAATTTATATATATATTAAAAGAAGTGACAAGCCTCTAAAAGTTCAGGGTCTATTGTGTAAATTTTTAGTATAGTTTTGGTAATTATCGGTTCGGGACTCGTTTGAGCGACTTAACGGTCGATTCAGGACACGAAACTTGCGCCATTGTTTTCCAAATCATTTTTCCGATAAAAATGAGTATTTATTTGATAGTATTTCATAAATATTTTTATAAAATGTATAAAGACGTTCGTTATTTTATTTTAACGAACCGGTTACGCCTTGTTCGAAAGTAACTAGAAATAAAATTTTAACCCGTATTCTCGCGTTATCAACAAACGTTTTCGAATAAAATGATAACTAATTTATTAAATATTTTTATTTAATAAAAAGTGTTAATTAAATATAACATAATTATTTTCTCGTTTCTAAACCTTGAGAGGGCATTTCAGTCACTTTCTGACTGTTTTCGGGTCTCGGTCAAAACTGAAAAGTTGTCTGGAATATCATTTCACATCAAATTGCTTTAGAGTCCGAGTCGTGAATACATGATTTAGATGATCGTTCTTACAAGTCAAGCCAGACCCGAAAAGTCAAAAGGTAAAATAGTTATTTAAAAATCCGAAAATTCTCAGTTGTTACAAATGAGTGGGTCATGCACTTTGTGTAAAGGATAAAAGCATAAGAGATTTTAAAGCAGGTCAAAGTGGGAAACTTTTATTTGAGTAAAACACCCTAAAAAGTGGTATTCCCCGAATCGAAATAAAGATTTTATATAGAATTTTAGCAGATAGAGCTCATACATATTACCTTCCTAAACAGGTCATGGATACTACCTTATGCTTTTAATAGTGAAGAATGGATCACCAAAAACTTAGCTATCACGTTAAGAAAGTAGTAGCAAACTTAGAAAAAGTAGACGAACCAACTTGTCAATTAACAATCTAAATTCCTTCTTCCCTTTTGTTTGAATCCTGTTATAACCCCTAAAATTGGGATTAATCATTGATTGATTAATCTC
>BQNB010105259.1:0-23644 GCA_026074375.1 Tanacetum coccineum
TGACCGAGTCTTTTTCTAATATCTAACAAATAATAACAGTGATTATTAGGACTCATATACTCCGCCCAAACGTGCTAAACAATTTCGAATACCGAAGCACATTTTGAGGGGGAGCATTTTTGAAAAAAATCAAAAACGATCGAGGTACTAAACGCTTTGATATTTATATCATAAGTACCTTAATTGAATTTTCAATTGGTTTTATGGAAAGGAGAAATGTACCAAAAGACCGACCATGCATCTTACTTAAATGGAGTTATAAGGTTGGTAAGGTTAGGTACTATTCCCAATGATCCAGCCATAACCGGAGGGATCTACCCAGGGACAATCCACTAGTTAGTGTAGAAGTCCTTAGGTATGACATATAAAAGGAGTAAAAGCGAGAATAAGGGAAAAGTGTCGACTGAGATGGAGCTAGTACTGGAATAAACCCAACAAGGTTCTAGTCATGAAGTCTCGGTAAGCACTGAAGGGGTTGAAGAATTAAAAAGAATTGTAAAGATAAAGGGTGTAAAGAAAGAAGCCCTCCATACACTTAGGCAGAAACCGGGTCAATACATATGCTGCCAGAATCACTAAGATGATTGCTGACATTGAAGATCGACATCATGGACCCAGTGATGCAATGCACAACCCTCCCTAGCCACTCAGAATCTTTCAAAAGATTTCTGTTTCAATTCTCACGGAGACTAAACACGTTATCTATTGACTTTCTCACTCCGAGTTAGTTGATATTGAACAGGTGGCAGTCAGCTCCAGCCTCCGATTACTAGAACCAAAACGCACTATTGAGTCTAGAGCCAAGAGATCGTCAATTAATCTCGTTAGGACACATATCCAATTCTCTTGTCTTTCACACACTGTGGAAACAAGTCTATCCTAAGAGTCCTACGCATTATCCTTGTGATATTGCCAGAACATCCGAGTGAAACGATGGTTTTTCACAATGAAGATGGAAATCCTGCTAGAGCCAACATCAAACAAGCTCTTGGTAGGTGACTTGTGCGATTCTACAAGAATCAAACTTGTGTCAACTGGAAAGAAACAATGGTGCGATTCTGTGTGAATCAAACTTGTTCCAGTATAAGAATTGACGGTTATTGATCATTTGACAAACAATCAAAACTCTCGAAGTGTTACAAAATTCTCTCATAAGAAACACTTAGACTGACTTTTCAAATCAATTTTCTCTTTATTGCTAACTGTTTCATTACAGGATATCTTAAAGATGGAGATGGAAATTCCCAGTACCTGAGATGTCAAGTAAATAACCGAATGCTCAGACACGACCTACACTTGTTATGATGTTATGAAAGGCCTCATAAAGGTGTCGAAGCTTCCGCAAACTCTGATGTCATGTATTTCTTCACAAGTGCACAAGATGGCAATCCATTACAAGATGATGTAAGATTATGTTTGGGCGATGATCTCAAGAAAGCTCAAGATCACAGTCTAAGACAAGCGTAAGATGAATCAAAAGATCACTATCCCAAATGTACAAGATATCTAATGTCTACGAGCTAAAGACTGAAGTGATTAAGTTTGGTATTTTTAGGGGTGACCTCCCTTAGGGGGAGATTGTTAGATATTAGAAAAAGACTCGGTCACCCCGTGTATTTTACTGTTTATTATAGCTCGTAGTTTAATAGTTAATAGTACGATTTTCGGTTTAAGTCGGGTACTAATACCCGGTATATTGTAAGAACTATATAAGCCTCTTCCAACTTTAGAAGAGGCAAGCTAGTCATTTATTTTCTTTTCATATAGAAACACATTTTCTCTCTCTAGAAAACTCTCTCATGTGTTTCTCTCTCTAGAAACTAGCCAAATCCAAGAATTGACCCCGTGTTATGATTTATGATATACCACATAGTTTTTCAGAAACGGTTTTACGGCATAACCATGGGTTTGGTTACGTCGTAAACATGTGGTTTTTAAAAATTTGAAGTTTTGAACAAAAATGTTACGGCGTAACTAATGCAGGATTTTACGCCGTAATGATATCTGTTATAGCGTAACCTTTGTGGTTACGCCTATATAGAACCTTTCTACCACATGAACACGAGTCAAGGAGACTCCGAATTCCATTCCTTCGTAGAGAAAACCTACAAAATAAAGTGAGAAACAACAAAAACCAACTAATATGCGGAAAATAAAAAACGAGTTGTCTCCCGACAAGCACTTTTGTTTATTACTGAGTCTTTAAGTTAGACTCAAGATGCTCGAAGTTAGTCCATGCACACTTGCATGTCCCCGTTTAATCTACTCAATAACATCTAAATCTTGTTTATACTCTTCTCCCAGATTCAAACACCCTTTATAGAATTCTTTTATTTTCTGATACGAGTGACTAATTCCTTTAGCTTTATCCTCGTCACTAATTTTTAAAATGGGGGACATCATGTTCTGCTGTTCGGTGATCAGTTTACTGAGCCTTCTCTCTGCTCGAGGCATGTTAAAGATGGTTTTATCATCTCCAATCTTAAACCAAATTCTTCCTTTTCTTATATCTTCTTCTAATCTAATTTTTTCTTTGAAAGGTTTACCGTTTATTACCTTTGTTAGCCCTTTTTCAACAAATTCGTTCATATTTTATAGGATAATGAAGTTGGTTAAAAAGGAGTGGCATCCGATGCCATCATATTTTATTTTACACCTCTGGAAGTGATGGTGCTTTGCATAAGCCAAATGGCATGCAGCGATAAGGCAAAACGTTTCGTTAAGGGGCAGGTGAACTGTCGGTCTTTATCATGATCTTTAAGATCGATTGAGTATTTAAAAATAAACCCGAGAAAACCATAAGGGAAAACCATAGTATTCATTTCCTGCGAAAGGGTCTCTAAGCATTTGATCATAAAAAGGCAATGGGAAAATGGTCTTTCCGGGTGGCTACGTTCAAAACTTATGGATAATAATACAAATCTCCATCCATTACAAAGTCTAGTTGGTACTAACTCATTTTCATCATTGGTCACTTACGGTCATTCCTCCTTTCTTTGGCCTGTGCACTGGGCTCAACCCTAAGGGACTATCCGAAGATTGGGTAATCAATCCTAGCGGCAAGAGTTTTTCAACCTTCTTTTTTTAATGACATCATGGATCGTTGATTAACTTTCTTGTATGTGGATCGCTGGTTATAGTCCTCTTCTATTAGAATTTTATGAGAACAAAATTCTGGGTTAATACCCTTTATGTCGGAAAGTTTCCAAGCAATTGCTTGCTTTTGGGACTTTAGAATCTTTATGAGAGCGGGTATTTTCTTCGACCACTCATACTCTGTGGCCAATTATGACTGGCTACTTGTTGTTGTCTTCCAAAAACTGGCATATTCGAGATGTGGCGGTAAGTCCTAAAGGTTCAAACCTCAGGAGGGTTCTTCAATTGATGATTTGGCAGTCTTGGCTTCACATAGTTTAAGTTCCTTTCTGATTTTTGGCAAATAATTTCCTTGGTTCGGTGGTGGTGAAGGATCACTATTAAGGAGTGCTTCCAGAATAAGAATGTCTCCTTCTGGGTCATAATAGGATTCATCAACTTCCGGTGAAGTTGGATCGTCTGCTAGAGTAAGAAAAGCATCAGCTTCTTTTAGAAGTAGAATCACTATCCCCTTAAGACAGTGAGAGTCGGAGAAGAATTTGGAAACTATCGGGTCATATCGGGAGTGGATTGCCATTGAGCGATCAGTGTCTAAAAATCTTGAACTTCCTGTGGATAACTCTTGCAAGTAATTCAACAAAGTCGATTTCCGAATTCGCCTCGTCATTTCATTTATTAATTAAAAACTGAGTATTCGAAGTTTGGATCAAGATTGTAAGTAATGGCCTCATTGTTACGAAGGGTTAATTCTCCTTCCCGTACACGTCTATCGAAAGCAACGTTGTTGGTCTTAAGAAAACAACCTCTATATTTAGGGGTTACTGAGGATCTGGTTCATTATATGACCACGAAAATCTGGCTTTGTGGAAACTGGAATACACCAACTTTTTATCGGTTTGATCATCTTTGCAATACCATCGGTGTGAGATCGAAAACGGTTCTACTAGTTCTAGGTCTGCACGTTGGAGTTATGGTTTGGAAGGTTAGCTTTTTCCACACGAAAATTGGCACGCGATTTATTGCTTGCGCCAGACCGCCAAGGCTAATGGCAACATCCATTTCGGGGAAAAAATTTACATGAAATTTGGAATCTGCCTGGGGTCACCAAGTTTTTTAGATTTTCGGGTAACTTGTTAAGTTATGACGACGAAGTATTGTGCGTTCAAAGGGGTTCTAGATCTCACTATAGTATTCTTTTATTTCCAATTTAAAGTTTAAGAGTTGAAGCAAACTTGGGCATTAGAGTCAAAGCATCCATGAAACTAATTTCGAAACTCATATCTTTGAAGATTTCGTAGAATTTCTCTTTTTGTTCGTTAGCATTTTCACGGTGCCTCTCATCATTTCGCCTCGAAGGATAAGGAATTGACGGTTTTGGGTTAGGCATCGGTGCACTAAACATGGTATGGAGCATCAACTGGCTCAGAAACTGGATTTTGGTTTTCAACTGGGACAACCGGAGGTTGGACGTCTTCGGTAATTCCGTTATTAGTAGGAAAAATCGTGTCCTTTGTCACCTCGGTTCTACGTTCTGCTACTCTAGGAGAAGAAGTAGGAATCGTAGGTCCTTGATAAGCAATACCACTTCTGGTAGTAATACCCTTCAAGTCTTCCTTCGGGTTAGTAACGGTGTTACTTGGAAGAGAACCTGAACTCGAAGACGAAGCGGTATTGGAATTTACGAACTTAGAAAGCATTTCCGTTAAATTTGTCATCTGGTTTTGTAAACCTTGGCCTTGATTTTGCATATTTCTCAATACAGCATCATTAGCCTTGACATAATTCTCAAAATCGGTCTTTGAAACACCTTGCATTTGCTGAGCAGGAGCTTGATAAGGTTGAGCTTGGTAAACTGGTGGTTGACTAGTCGGAGGTTGGTAAACTTGTCCTTGGTAGAAGTTATTTCCACGGTTTTGATTGAAATTGGTTCCTCGATTTTGGTTGAAATTATTTCCTTGATTCTGATTGAAACGGTTTTGATTGTTTTGAATCGGAGGAAAACCAGGAGGTCGGATTTGGTTTGCAACCATCGGAGGTCTAGAATTGGTATTTCCTTGATTAAAATTGGCTGCAGCAGCTTGTGAAACGTACTCTTGAATGTTGTCTCGATAAACATTGCCATCGGTGGCTGGACAATTTCTATAAGAATGAGCACCTCCACAAGTTACACAACTCTGCTCGACCGCTTTTACGGGTGCGGGAGCTTGGGCTTTCTGCTTGTCGATAAGCATAGTCTTCATCATATTCTTAAGTTCAGAAACTTCGGTTGTAAGAGCAGCAACATCTGGTGAAATTCCGAGAGTAGATGAATTCAAACTCACTTTAGCAACGACTGCCTTGTTTCGTGAATTACGAACCTTGGATTTACTCTCGATAATTCTCAAGCATTCACGAGGCATCTTATCCAAAAAATTTCCACCCGCAACAGAATTCAACGAATCTTGATCATTAGCATTCAAAGCATTGTAAAACGTATCTAATTGATGTAATTCTGAAAATCCATGATGTGGGCATGCTCGAAGAAGATCATTAAATCGATCCCAAGCCTCATAAAACAATTCGTCAAATCTTTTTTGAAATCTCGTGATTTTGTTCCGAAGATTTGTCGTTTTTGAAGGTGGAAAGAATTGATTAATGAATTTTGAAACAAGATCATCCCATGTCAAAATTGATCGAGGAGGTTCTTTCTCTAGCCAAATCCGGGCTGAACCTTCAAGAGAAAATAGAAAAAGCATAAGCTTAATTGACGTGCTCGGAATGTCCGGGAATCTCATCGTTGAGGTGATCTTATTGAAATAACGGATGTGAGCATGTGGATCCTCTTTATCATGTCCGAAAAACTGCTTGTTTTGAACAAGATTAATCAAACCATGCTTCAACTCAAAATTAGCATTGATTTCAGGAATTACAATTGCATCCTCGTACCCCTCGGTGGGTGCTTGGAGCAATTGAACCATAGTTCGGGTATCATCCATCGGAGCGAGGGGAGGAGCTGGATTTTCAATTGGTTCTTCAAGATTAAATGGTTCAACAACAGGTGGTGGGGCCTGTTGTTGTTGATGGTGAAGATTACGAGATTGGGAATGAGTGCGCATGCACTAAAAAAGAAAATTTACACTAATTTTTTTTTTTTTGATTTTTTAACAAACCTATTTTAACGGTATCGAGATAGAAACTAAATTAAACAAAATTAATCAAATTTACATCACCCAGGTAGCTCTTAAAAATTTTACTTTTTAAGGTGAGCCGTATTTCGTAATGACATAAATGAGTAAGCTTTTTAAATCTTTGAATTCGAGTTGGGAACTGACTCAATGGACATATATACCTGAATTGAAGGTATTATTTGTTGGTGTTCTTTTACCAACTTTATTTATTTTATTTTTGTATTATGGACAATTTTTATATTTTTGATTTTTTATATGATAATTATACTAAAAGAAAAGAAAAATATTTTTTACTTTTTATATTTTTTTATAATTTTTTATTATTTTTTTTTTGGTTTTTTTTAACAAAAATAAAACTTTCAAAAACGAAAGGTTCTTCAAATTACGATCAACAAACTTCAAACGAGAGAATCTTAATCACAAATCCCCGACAACGACGCCAAAAATTGATTGCTTAGAATGTATATATACGTAATTATAAAATATAATGTATGATGGAAAATTACCAAATTACCCTTGAGGACAAAGGTAAAAAGGAAAATCTTCACAAATATACATAATAAAATACGTATATAAACCGGGAAGTATGATTCCCGGGTCGTTATCCCAACGATTTATGAAATTGAAACCACGTTCTTGTTTGGACAATGATTTGAATGTAAACAAAGATTGATTTGATTATCTATATCTACTAATGAAAATCAACAATTAAAATAAGCAAACAAAAGCAATTAATGCACAAAAACAATTAACGGGAACGAAGAAAACGTGACAAATAAGCAAATAGGCAAGATGAACTATTATGGATGGCAAATAAAATTTTTCTAAACCCTAAGTTAAAAAAAAAGGAAAGTTTTAAGAAAAGAATTTTTTTTATATTTTTGTATTCATTATGATTTTAAAAACTAATTAAAAATTATTTAAATCTAGAAAATAGCAAAATTAAATCCTATAACAAATCTCTAAAAATTATTTTTATAAACTTATAAAAGTCTAAAAATATTATTAAATCTCATAAAAAATTATTTTTAACTACTTTTATATTAAAAAATCCTATTTTATATAACTAATCTAAAAAGGAAAAAATGAAATTAAAAATCTAAAAGAGGTAAAAATGATTTTAAAGCATGTAAACCTAAAAGTAATTATTCTAAATCTAAAAACTATTTTTTTGTATTTTTAAAAACTAATTTTCTATTTTTTATGTATTTTCGAAAGTATTTATCTAAGAAAAATGATTTAAAATTAACAAATAGAGAGAAAAATACCAAAAATTCACAAAAAGTCCTAAAAGTAACAAGGAATGAGGTAAAAATAAGAAGAAACCCCCAGCTTATCTAATAAGCTGGGGAAAAAGCAAAATAAGCTACGGCTTAAATTGGGCTTAAGGCCCAAAAGTGTGCTTAACAATTAAATGGAAGGAGACTTGGTTGGATGAGCTATTGAAGCACACTGGTTAACACTATGGGTTATTATGCAGGAGGTCGTAGGTTCAAACCCCACCCTTAACTCTTTTTGTATTTTTTTTATTTTTGAAAATTTATAAAAGAAAAGTTGTAAATAAGCTAAGAATAAACATTTTTAATAAAAACACTTATAGCTAAAAGTCCTAAATAAGCTGAGAAAAAGCTGAAAATGATGACAGATTACTTAACTATGTTTTTGGCTTTTTCAATTTTTTTTAAAAGTCTAAAAAGCTAACTAAAAGCTATACTAATGAAATTATAAGCTATTATTACTAAAGCTAACCTAATGAGCTTAAAAGGAAAGAAATAAGCAAAAAATGACATAAGCTATAAGCTGAAATCTCAATAAGCATCTAAATTTAAAACAGCAGCCAAAAAGACCCTTAAGCACGCTTTGAGCTTAAAATTAAGTATTCAAATAAGCACTCTAGAAGATGAAACTTAACTTTTCTGAAAATCTGGATCTTTAATGGCTGTAATTAAATGGCTTTTTTGAAAGAGTTTTTGACTACAAGAGCTTATAGAAAAAACACTATGAAAACAGGCATTATATTCAGCAACTGCTGAGTTTTGTTTTTGAAATGTAAAAGACAAATATCAATTTCTCAGCTTAAAAACAGATTAGTGAAATGACTTATTTTGAAAAAGCAATTTGATAAAGTTGATTTATGACCTAAGATCTAATAATGCTGTGAAAATCAAAACCTAAAAGCTACTTTATCCTACTTAAAATTAGACTAGAAAATGACTTTTTTCTATTTTTCCCTATCTGATGCAGTGTGCATACAAAATGACCAAATCTCTAATTCTTTTAGTGCAGACCTATTGACTCTATTCTAAAATGCATAAAACTCAAAATTGAAACTAAAAACACCTAATGCAATTACTAGTAATGATTTGAGCTTGTAATGCACACTACACTTAACAGACTTAATCCTAACTTTAACCTCACTTATGAAAATCTAATATGACCTATTCTAGCTTATGAATATTCCTTAAACAAACTTATAATAAAACTTAAATACAATTACCAAAAACCTCAAGGCCACAAACAGTACTAACTTGTAGTTAGTACTGTTGTGCCAAACACCCCTTTAAAGTTCTTAAAATCCATTTAACCTTATTTTAGCTTGCAATTTTTAAATCTAATGAATAGTCTTCGAAGACCAGATATCAAACAAACTTTAACAGACCTAATGAGCTTATTTCAACAATTTCTTAAGCCAGAATTTAAGATCTAAAGCCTATGCTAATATTGTTTAGTTTTTTTATGACTGTTTAGATAAAATTGATTAAAACTAAATTTTTAACTATGAAAATGTAAACTAAAAGAATATTCAAAAACTAGTAAGATATCTATAGCTAAACATTAACAAGAATAAGCAAGCAATAAGCATAATAAGCAAAATTAAGCTAGGAAAATTAAGACAGTTAATATGAAAGAAAACTTACAAGAAGCCTTAGCTAAACAAAGGCATAAATGCTCAAATGAGCTGTCTACAAGCTCTGGCTTATTGAGAATAATCCAGTAAAGGTCCATATGAGCTCTTCCATTTTAAGCTCATCTTCCAAAAGTCCAAAATCCATAAGCAAGGGTTAATTATCTGATTTTAAGGTTCTAGTAGATTAGATGATTAATTAAACTCAAATCTAAGCTTAGTGACTTAGAGGAGCTTTTATGAGCTTATGAGAAGCTTATCCAACAATAACAACTTATTAAACCATATTTGAAGAAAGATGAGCTTATGAAAGAGTTAAGATCTTAATAAGAAACTTTGTATTATATAGAAAAAGACTAATTACAATACTTGAATTTAGAAATTACATTAGAGAATCACTAGCTAAAATTTTTTAACAAGAAAATTTAAATTAGCTAAATAAGCTATAAAATGAAAAAAAAACTTCCCTGTTGTTTGTGAGTGTGAGGCTTTATATAGCCTCAGAGACAGCCTTATAGGAATATAGCCCTTGCAATTGGTCCTTTCTTTCATTCATATCATTGGATGTCTATTGTGGTACGTTGGATTAGATTTAGCTCACACGGATTGCCAGCGTGGGAAACCCGTGATTGTGACACCTTGTGATTCTTTTGTGAGTACAAATAGTGCAAATTTTTTTCCTTGATGTGTTTCTTGTTGGACCCACGTGTAGTTCCTTTTGGGGTTTCAAAACCAATGAGGATCCGTGAGTGACTTTTCATGGTGCCCTTTGTCATTCCTTGTTGCTCGAATCTTATGTCCACGCCATCAATTTCATTTTGCCCCTTGATTTTGCATTAAGGTTTAATATGGGGAAGACGTGAACATTGTGGTAACTGTTCTTCCTGCGTTTTTATTTTTATAAAAGGGAATTTTTTTGACTTTGGTTGACCCGGGTAAAAAATAGCTTTGGGCTTTTGGTTATAAAAGGTTTTGGGCCACGGGGTTTGGTGTTGGATTTGTTAGAAAACAAGTTAACGAGTGTTAACTTCCATTAATAGAAAGTTAACACCGTTAGGGCTTTAAGTATTGTTTTTGTAATTTGGCTAACTTTGAGGGACTGGTTTGGTATTTTTGTCATTTAGTGTTGACCATGTTTGATTGAAGGTTAACTTGAGTTGACCACTATTGACTTTTGATAGCATTCTCTCGGCTCTTTGTGTGCTCTTCCATTCCTGTGTCCGTGTTTATATGGTTTTGACCATTTTCTTGAGATTTTTTGCGATATCCGTACTAACGATACAAAGACAAAATAAGCAATTTTCAAGCTTTTTAAGCATGATTTCTGTCTTTTTAGGGCCCTTTTTTTGTTAATAAAAGGATATGTGTTTTCTACAACCATTCAATATGCTTCTCGACAACTAAAAATTCATGAGAAGAACTACACCACTCATGATTTAAAACTTTGGTCGGTAGTGTTGCTCTAAAGATATGGAGACATTATCTGTACGGAACCAGATGCACCGTGTTCACCAACCATAAAAGTCTACAACACAATCCCTTGACTAAAAAGGGTTTACATGAGGAACACATTAGCTAGTATTGCTGAGTGATTATGATTGTGGACATTCGTTATCATCCGGGGAAAGCAAACGTAGTAGTTGATGCTTTAAGTCATAAGAAACGGATTGAGCCATTGCGGGTTCAAGCCTTAGTTATGGCTATTAGATTGGATCTTATCAAAAGAATACTAGAAGCTCAAATCGAGGCACTAAAACCAGAGAATCATGGGTAAGAAGATCGTAGGCGGGGATATGTAAGAAAAGGATATACCCAAGGAAAAGTTAGAACCACGCACCGATGGGACTTTATGTTTAAACGAAAGGAGTTGGTTACCTTGCTATAGAGACTTAAGATCCGTGATTATGCATGAATCCTACAAGTCGAAATACTCTATCTATACCGGTTCTGAAAAGATGTACCTAGATGTGAAGAAACTATATTGGTGGCTAAACATGAAGGCTGACATCGCCACTTATGTTAGCAAGTGCTTGACGTATGCGAGGGTCAAGGCCGAACACCAAAGGCCATCAGGACTGTTAGTATAACCAGCAATACCTGAGTGGAAGTAGGAAGATACCACGATGGATTTTATCACCAAGTTTCCTAAGTCTGCCACCGTACTTCGGAACATTCCATTCTGGGTATTGGTGGTTGACTTTCTTAATCTGGCTCATTAGTGCCAATAAGGGTGAATGGATATATTAGACAAGTTGTGTAAATGTCCATATATTCAGGGCTTTTACGATCATCAGCTATTTTTCTACAATTTTTTTGTCTCTCGTACGCGTTTACTTTGATTGTTAATAGTTAAGTTATATCGAGTATAAGTTAAAAATTATCGTTTATCGTAAACGGACACCTATCAAATTAAATGTTTACTTCAAGCATGGGTTATGTAAATATTTTAAAAATAATTATTTTATAAATTATGTTATATTTTTTATTTTTATTTTTTTTAATTTATTTTTTAAAAAATTAATTGTTTTTTTATTTTTTTTTTTTAACATTTAACACATAACCTAATTAATGGTCATGGAGTATGTTTGATCGGATTAGGTAGTGGATAAGTTTTCGCAGCTAAATTGAGGGTCGGCTCGCCAGGACCTACTTTTAGACGGGGTAGAGGATTATTTGTCTCTGTGTGACCCTAGACTGTTAAATTACTTAATATAATCACCTTCATCTCTTATTTTCGAAATTCTTGCCAGTGTACATGTAATATATCAAAAAACTCTTCATTTGGTCTAAACAGACACTACTTCATCAAATGCAATACATACTTATTTTTAAAAACCACCATACTTGTCTCTTTGACTCATTAATACAAAAAAAATCCCATACCCTAAGACCTAGACCCATCTCATGAAACCTTACTTTGTCTCTGTGCACCATGTCTGGCACCATAATTGCATGTATACTTAAGAAAGATAACTATTCATGCTTTTACACTTAGTAAATAAAATCAAAACTTATCCTCTCTTTTGCTCCATATTAGGCCAAGGCTCGAAGCAAGTCCCAAACCTAACATATCAATTTTTATACATACCCTTACATCACCGTATTAACAATCTATCCATAAGATATTCTAAGGTGTTTCCAAGCTTGGGCTAAGCATGGGCTAGTATTAATGATAGAAATGGGGGGATTTTTTATGCATATTGGGGGGGTATATTTGGGGTTTGCTAGGGGGGTTGTGAGTTTATTTGGGGTGTGTTACGGGGGGGGGGCAGTGAGGGATTCTGGTTTGTAGGGGGCAGATTTTTAACGGCTGGGCGGGTAGGGATGAAGTGGGTGAGGGGTGTAATGGTATGTGTATGGCGTTAGATCCACTAGGACTTGTTAATATGTGAAATGATGAGTTTCGCTTATTTGTTTATGGAATTTATGCATTTAGTCTTTTGTCATTAATGGCTTTATATATTCATGGAAAAAGGATATGTAAAGTTGTTAACATTTGGTTTAAGTGTGATCGTGTGTAAGGTATAATATTTGGGTTTTAAAGGTTTATTAAGAATGTTATGATTGTAAAGCATACAAAATGATTATAAGGGCTATTTTAATTCGACTTATTACAGTGAGGGTAGGACATTATTTTTCTAAAATTAATAGCCTCGTGACGGGTGCTCTTAAGGTGTTGTATCGACTTTTTATCCGTGGGTGTAACCGTTAATTGTGATGGCGTCGTTTGGTTCGTAATGGGAAGTCGCGATGGATATGTTTGTTGTCGGGGTGTGTTTTAGTGGGGGGGTGCTTTTGGGGTGGGGTGGGATTGGTTTGGGGTGTGGGGGTTTTACTGATGTTTTGTGGTGGTGTTAAGGGGTTGGTAGTGTGCGGGGTCGGGTTTTTGGTTGCGGTGTGTTTTATTAGTAAGGTGATTAGAATTAAAATAGGTTTTTACGGAAGTAAATTCACCCACAAAAACACCAATGAAAAACATAATAACATCCTACATTTATCAAAACTTTTATCTTTAACTCCAACCATAGCTCCAATATATTGTTTAGATATAGATTACCATTATAATGTGTGTTGAAGATCATACTCTTTATCACTTTCAACTCTCTCGCTCAGCCGCACACGCTCTAATATAGATACTAACAAAACCAAAAATCCTCACACTCTCTCGCTCATCTCTTTTATACTAAAATTACAAAAACCACCAACAAAAAATACACCTACACAACATCACTATAATAACAACACCATAATCTTCAAATTTTATTTACACTCTTTAATATTAAACTCAAACCTATAACTATAACACTAACCACTTCAAACCAAAATCACTTATAATACATATCTACAAAAACACCTATAAACTACAACACTCAAAATTAACTTAAATCAACTAAAAATATCTCAAAACTATCAATATCAAACAACACTTTATATCTAAATAAACACACACAATCCCTAACACAACTCACCTCCGGCAATAACAATAATAAAACAGCATAAAAATTCACCATCTCTCTCGCCTCGCTCACAATAGAGACCTCAGCCCACAACCTCTATTAATATATCTACTAGTATATAATCACCCACTTCTATCCAATTTACTATAACATTAATCAACAACGCGCCACTCAAAACTCCCAATATGAACCTCTCTTCTCAATTATCCACCCATACCCCAACATATTACTCTCTCAACAAAAAAAACTTTTCACACCGAGACTCTCCCAAAACTCAAAAAATATAAAATTCAATTTAAAAAACACTAATCACTCGAACACATAATCTCTCTCCCGGAGAGATAACTCCATATAACTATATTATATAGATAAACATCATCACACATTACTCTAAAACCATATTAACGCTCTCTCACCATCATAGATGTGTAATCCAAAACTCATACCAAACCTATAAGATAGCGCTCACTTACGTCTGTGTTTCTATTTTTCAAAATCCTTTAAAATAGAATTAAAAAAGTATAGAGATAATAACCAAAAAAAACAAACAAACATGTGTGTGTATAGAGAATTTTATGTGTGTACGCAATATACTCTCCCCCCAGACTCTCGCTCCAGATAAAGCGCCCTCACAACCCCCCCTCTCAATTGTCACTAACTAATAACACCTCTCGCGCTACTTGACTCACCCTTTTTCTAGATAGCGAGATACACTTACTTTCCATGTCCGTGATCTTTCTGCCTCTCTGTAGTTGAAGAGAGATGCAAACGATAGAGAGTTCCAACATATTTTTGGATAGCTGAGTTTTTTGTTTTCCATTAAGTTTATAAATGTAGTGTGTCTCGCTCCAGAATAGAAATTAAACAAATTCCATTTATACTCGCCACAGATATAGACTAGCGCACCTTCACGACTCTCAGTCTTTTTGATATCGCTCGGATGATAACATTTTAGAAATAATTTTTTTATTGAAAACCAGTAGAAAGCCTTTGGTCTCACCTGTCATTGATTTTTTCATCCGCCCACGTTAGCTTCGTCGTTCAATTTTTTTCATTCTCTAGGGAACCCTTACGAATTAATGCTTCTATTATTCTAAAAATTGTCAACACATAAATAAATGTGTTGATGGAGTGTATTTCATTGGTTCTTTTGTTATTCAGGTGGGGGGGGGGGGGTTTTTTTTAGTTTTTTGTGTTGTGGGGGGGTTGTGGACTATAGATTGGAGGAGTATTGGTTTTGGCGGAGGGAGTATTGGGTTTGGTGTGGTTGGGTTATGTGTGAGTTGTCTATGTGAGTTTTGTTATGTGTGTTGTTAAATAGGGATAGTCTGGAAATCTCTCGTCTATTTATGGCAAGTGTTGTGAACGGGGTAAAGGTGGTTTAATATGGTCTCATCTTGCCCAATACTATAATAATAAAAAAAAGTCTAATGGTTAATGTGGTTATTGAGGTGGTGGGTTGTTGTATTTTAATGTGCGACTTTGCGCCAGGACACCGATTGCTCTTTATCAGTTTACTTTCAATCAATATAGATTTGGTATTGCCCCACAAAAGTTAGTTAGGATTTGTGGTTGTGTCTTTATCTTTCGCTGGTCGCACCTACTACGCGCACACCTACATTGGACATCAAACTACTCACAACCACATCACCCTCTTCTATTAATGTTTTTTTTTATTTTGTTGTTTTTTTTTTAAATTGTCTTCACTCATTGCAGATCAAATACTTATGTGATGGAGCCACTACTTGGCCCCGCCATGGGTGAGGAAATCAAGTTCTGATGGTGTAGGGTTGTGGATATGTGGTACGGGTAGGTGGGGTATGTCGTTTTATTGTGGTCAAGTCCGATGATATTAAGATATTTAAAGCGAATCCTCTTTAAAATCCATTCTAGCGCCTCACTATTAATATAGCAATTGTAGGTTCATGATTCTTTACTTGGTAGAATATTAGAGGGAATTAATGATTGATAAAATTTAGGGACTTCACCGGGCCACAACAATTAAGGGGTAACGTAGGCATTTAATCAGATCGGCAGGAAATCTGGATAGCATACACTTTGAGGAGGGTGGGGTGGGGAAAATGGGGGAAAAATCACCTTGTGTTCCAATAGTAAAAAACAAGCAATGTAATTCACCCCGTTAGATTTTGATAAAACAATTGTAGTAGAAAAGGGGTGGCGTGTGGGGCTAATGAACCGTCACCCTGAGTTGAATGGAAATCACAAAAGTTTTATTCACGATTGGATAAATAGGATAATGTGCGTTTTCAACGGAAATTGTATAATGAGGTTATGGAATATCAAAAAAGTATGCAACCTATTCCAATTTAGGTCGTATAAGTACTAAAACACTTTGATTAATATATTTAGTTTTCATCATTACTTTCCGGTTTTCTGGGGTTTCATTTAAATTAACGTGGTCGTGTGTTGTAAATTTCGTTTATTTTTAAGGTAATTTTGTTATATTTGGAGAGAATCAAGGGACACAACCTTGGTTATTTAGTGTAAATGGCCAGCTTCGCGGTGTCGAGTTACGCAACACCAGTAAGGAGATGATAATAATTAATACTCGAGAGGAGGCGTCTGCTTCCTATTTTTTAAAGTGGGGTTGCTTGAAAAAATTATACGCCATTAAATATTGGGAGGTTGTCCTTGTGATGTAGTTTGTTGCGGGGAGTGTTCAGAGTTGTGTTCCATTGGGGAGGGGGAGGGGTGGGTATTTGGGTCCAGGGGTTTGTATATTTGTTAATTGTTTTACTTATTTTACTACGTTGTGTGTATTCTATATAGAGCTGACTTTTACTTTATTCGCCCCACCACTACGTTTCTATCCGATTTTTTAGTTGGTGGTTTGAAAACATAATGATTTTTATACACGAAAAAAAAAAAAAAAAAAAAAAAATAAATGTTTAATTAGATTATTTTTTTATTTAATTTTTAAGTATACTTTTGGTTTAATTTTTTATGTATTAAAATTTTTAATTTAATTTTAATTTTATTTTTTTATTTTTAATTTTAATTTTTTTATAATTAAACGTATATTAATTAGAATGGCGTAACTTTCTCGTTTCTAATCTCCAGTTTTTCCGCGCGTTTCTTTTTACAGTACGCCCTTCGTATCATTTTTAAGCTTCGAGTTATCAAAATATAACATTTTTTTTATAAAATTTTAGTTTTTTTCTGATTTTTGAATAGTAGTGCTTTTTTACTGTTCCTAACAGGGATTTATTATTATTTTTATAGTTTTTGTTATCGTAAACTCGTGTAAACGTTTGTATTTTATTCGTTATAGCTCCGTTTTTAACGATTCTTTCGAGTACGATCTCGTAATTAAAAGTTATATCATATTTTTGATGTTTTAAAAATATCACTTTCTGAAATGAATAGTAAATTTTATAAAAATAGTTTTATAAAAGTATTTCTCGTCGTAAATTCGTAATTAACGTATCTTTTTCGTTATAAATCGGTTTTTCGAGTTTCTTATCATTTTGGAACCGTCACGAGGCGTATTATTTTTATATAATGTCTAACCTACTGTATGAGGTCGAATTAAAATAGCCCTTATATGGCATTTGTATACTTTAAATCATAACTTTCTTAAGTAAACCTTTAAAACCCTAATTTATACCTAAACATGTTCATACTTAAACCATATGTTAACATACTTTTACATTCATTTTTCCATGATATATATAGCCATATGACATAAGAATAAATGCATAAATTCATAAACATAAGCGAAAACTCTTTTTACATATTAAAAAGTCCTAAGTGGTGATTTAGCCATAAAGAACATGTAAACATATAAAAATGATGAAAGTAAAGACATGAAGGTTTTTAGATAACCTTATTATGATGCAAGATGATGAACCAAAGTATCTAAACCCTTGTTTAGATATAAAACCCTAGCTTTCCATTTTAAAACCCTAGTTTCACTTTTCTTGATTAATACTTGAAAATGCTTAGCCAAAGCTTGGAAACACCTTAGAATATCTTAGGATAGATGTGTATAGGTGTGTATGGGTTGTATAAAAATTGATATGGGTTTGGTTGGGAGCTTGCTTTGAGCCGTGGCCTAATATGGAGCAAAAGAGAGGTTATGTTTGATTTTTTTCTAAGTGTAAATGCATGAATGAGTTATCTTTCTTATGTATACATGCAAGTATGGTGCAAGACATGGTCAAAGAGACAAAGTAAGGTTCAAGTGATGGGTCTTGGTCTTAGGTATGGGTTAATGAGTCAAAGAGACAAGTATGGTGGTTTTAAATGAAGTATGGTGTTCATTTATGAAGTATGGTTGTCTTGCTTGTTTTTTGACCAAAGTTGAAGACTTTTTAAGGTTTTGATATATTACTTGTACACTTGGCAAGAATTTCGAAAATAAGAAGATGTAGGTGATGATATTTAGTAATTTTTATGTATTGGGTATAAATGTGGGTATTTGTTGAAGCGTAGAAAAGTTTTTGTGGTTCCGGGAGTGCCTAAACGCAATTTATCGCGAAACGTATACACTTTACGTATCCGATAAAAATAAATATGAAAAAGTTAATAATCTATTGTTTAATAATAAATTACTTAAACCTTGCTTGATGTTTTAAAACATTTTAATTGTTTGGTGTCCGTTTACGCTAAACGATAATTTTTAACTTACGCGATTTAACTTAACTATTAAAATTAAAAGCGAACGCGTACGATCGAGAAAAAAAAATTTTAGTAAAAATAGATGATGTCTGGTAAAAGGGACCTCGGAAAAATTTGGAAATGTTACTACAATTGTCTATAGACTATTCTCCCTTATTGGCAATAAGTGAGCAGATTTTGTAAGTCGATCCACAATTACCCAGATGGTGTCGAAGTCGTGTGAAGACTTAGGAAACTTGGTGATAAAATCCATCGTGGTATCTTCCTACTTCCATCTCGGTTTTGTGTTATACTAACAGTCCTGATGGCCTTTGGTGTTCGGCCTTGACCCTCGCATACGTCAAGCACTTGCTAACATAAGTGGCGATGTCAGCCTTCATGTTTGGCCACCAATATAGTTTCTTCACATCTTGGTACATCTTTTTGGAACCGGGATGGATAGAGTATTTCGACTTGTGGGATTCGTGCATAATCACGGATCTTAAGTCTCTATAGCAAGGTAACCAACTCCTTCCGTTTAAACATAAAGTCCCATCGGTGCATGGTTCTAACTTTTCCTTAGGTATATCCTTTCTTATCATACCGCCTACATCTTCGTTCCCAAGATTCTCTGGTTTTAGTGCCTCGATCTGAGCTTCTAGTATTCTTTTGATAAGATCCAAGCCAATAGTCATAACTAAGGCTCAAACCCGCAATGGCTCAATCCGTTCCTTATGGCTTAATGCATCAGCCCCTACGTTTGCTTTCCCTGGATGATAACGAATGTTTCAATCGTAATCACTCAGCAATTCTAGCCAATGGCGTTGCCTCATGTTAAGCCCTTTTTGGTCAAGGATGTGTTGTAGACTTTTATGGTTGGTGAACACGGTGCATTTGGTTCCGTACAGATAATGCATCCATATCTTTAGAGCAACACTACCGACCCAAGTTCTAAATCATTAGTGGTGTAGTTCTTCTCATAATTTTTAGTCGTCGGGAAGCATATTGATATGTGTGAAAACACATATCCGTTTTATATCAAAAATGGCCCTAAAAAGACAAATTATGCTTAAAATGCTTGTATATTGCTTATTTTGTCTTTGTGATTGTGTAGGTACGAATATTGCAAAAATCTCAAGAAAATGGTCAAAACCGGACAAACACGGACACAGGAATGGAAGAGCACACAAAGAGCCGAGAGAATGCTATCAAAAGTCAATAGTGGTCAACTCAAGTTAACCTTCAATCAAACATGGTCAACACTAAATGACAAAAATACCAAAACCAGGTCCCTCAAGTAGCCAAATTTACAAAAACAATCTTAAAAGCCTAACCGGTGTTAACTTCTCTATTAATAGAAGTTATCACTCGTTAACTTTTTTATAACAAATCCAACACCAAACCCCGTGGCCCAAAACCTTTTATAACCAAAAGCCCAAAGCTATTTTTTACCCGGGTCAACCAAAGTCAAAAAAATTCCCTTTTATAAAAATAAAAACGCAGGAAGAACAGTTACTACTGTTCACTGACTTCCCCGTTTTACCTCAATGCCAAAATCAAGAGGCAAAATGAAATTGATGGCGTGGACATAAGATTCGAGCTACAAGGAATGACATGGCACCATGAAACGTCACTCAAGGTTCCTCATTGGTTGAAACCCAAAAGGGAACTATACGTGGGTCTGACAAGTACCACATCAAGGATAGAAAATTTGCACTATTTGTACTCACAAAATAAGCACAAGGTATCACAATCATGGGTTGCCACGCTGGCAATCCGTGTGAGCTAAATCTAATCCAACGGACCATAATAGACATCCAATGATTGAAATGATTGAAAGGACATGATTGCAAGGAGCGTGCAAGGGCTATGAGGTCCTAGAAGCTTCAGCTGAGGGCTATATAAAGCCTCACACTCACACACATCAGGGGGAGAGTTTTTTTTCATTTTTTAGCTTATTTAGCTTATGTAATTTTTCTTTTAAAAATGTTTTAGCTAGTGATCTCTTAATGTAATTTCTAAATTCAAGTATTGTAATTAGTCTTTTTCTATGTAATACAAAGTTTCTTATTAAGCTCTTAACTCTTTCATAAGCTCATATTTCTTCAAATATGGTTTAATAAGCTGTTATTGTTGGATAAGCTTCTCATTAAAATCATAAAGCTCATACTAAGTCTCTAAGCTTAGATTTGAGTTTAATTAATCATCTAATCTACTAGAACCTTAAAATCAGATAATTAACCCTTGCTTATGGATTTTGGACTTTTGGAAGATGAGCTTAAAATGGAAGAGCTCATATGGACCTTTACTGGCTTATTCTCAATAAGCTAGAGCTTGTAGACAGCTCATTTGAGCATTTATGCCTTTGTTTAGCTAAGGCTTCTTGTAAGTTTTCTTTCATATTAACTATCTTAATTTTCCTAGCTTAATTTTGCTTATTATGCTTATTGCTTGCTTATTCTTGTTAATGTTAGCTTAGATATGCTTAATATGTTTGATATATTCCTTTAGTTTACATTTTCATAGTTACAAATTTAGTTTTAATCTATTTTATCTAAACAGTCATAAAAAACTAAACAATATTAGCATAGGCTTTAGATCTTAAATTCTGGCTTAAGAAATTGTTGAAACAGCTCTTTGTCTGTAAAGTTCTGTTTGATATCTGGTCTTTGAAGATTATTCATTAGATTTCAAAATTGCAAGCTAAAATAAGGTTAAATGGATTTTAAGAACTTTAAAGGGGTGTTTGGCACAACAGTACTAACTACAAGTTAGTACTGTTTGTGGCCTTGAGGTTTTTGGTAATTGCATTTAAGCTTTATTATAAGTTTGTTTAAGGAATATTCATAAGCTAGAATAGGTCATATTAGATTTTCATAAGTGAGGTTAAAGTTAGGATTAAGTCTGTTAAGTGTAGTATGCATTACAAGCTCAAATCATTACTAGTAATTGCATTAGGTGTTTTTAGTTTCAATTTTGAGTTTTATGCATTTTAAAATAGAGTCAATAGGTCTGCACTAAAAGAATTAGAGATTTAGTCATTTTGTATGCACATTGCATCAGATAAGTAAAAAATAGAAAAAGGTTATTTTCTAGTCTAATTTTAAGTAGGATAAAGTAGCTTTTAGGTTTTGATTTTCACAGCATTATTAGATCTTAGGTCATAAATCAACTTTATCAAATTGCTTTTTTAAAATAAGTCTTTTCACTAATCTGTTTTTAAGCTGAGAAATTGATATTTGTCATTTACATTTCAAAAACAAAACTCAGCAGTTGCTGAATATAATGCATGTTTTCATAGTGTTTTTTCTATAAGCTCTTGTAGTAAAAAACTCTTTCAAAAAGCAGTTTTATTTAGCATTTAAGCCAGATTTTCAGAAAAGTTAAGTTTCATCTTCTAGAGTGCTTATTTGAATACTTAATTTTAAGCTCAAAGCGTGCTTAAGGGTCTTTTTGGCTGCTGTTTTAAATTTAGATGCTTATTGAGATTTCAGCTTATAGCTTATGTCCTTTTTGCTTATTTCTTTCCTTTTAAGCTCATTAGGTTAGCTTTAGTAATAATAGCTTATAGTTTCATTAGTATAGCTTTTAGTTAGTTTTTTAGACTTTTTTTAAAAAAATTGAAAAAGCCAAAAACATAGTTAAGTAATCTGTCATCATTTTCAGCTTTTTCTCAGCTTAATTAGGACTTTTAGCTATAAGTGTTTTTATTAAAAATGTTTATTCTTAGCTTATTTACAACTTTTCTTTTATAAATTTTCAAAAATAAAAAAAAATACAAAAAGAGTTAAGGGTGGGGTTTGAACCTACGACCTCCTGCATAATAACCCATAGTGTTAACCAGTGTGCTTCAATTGATCATCTAACCAAGTCTCCTTCCATTTAATTGTTAAGCACACTTTTGGGCCTTAAGCCCAATTTAAGCCGTAGCTTATTTTGCCGTTTTCCTATTATTAGTTTACGCTGGGTGGTTTCTTCTTATTTTTACCTCATTCCTTGTTACTTTTAGGACTTTTTGTGAATTTTTGGCATTTTTCTCTCTATTTGTTAATTTTAAATTATTTTTCTTAGATAAATACTTTCGAAAATACATAAAAAATAGAAAATTAGTTTTTAAAAATACAAAAAAAATAGTTTTTAGATTTAGAATAATTACTTTTAGGTTTACATGCTTTAAAATCATTTTTACCTCTTTTAGATTTTTTATTTCATTTTTTACTTTTTAGATTAGTTATATAAAATAGGATTTTAATATAAAAAGTAGTTAAAAATAGTTTTTTGAGTTTTTATAATATTTTAGACTTTTATAAGTATAAAAATCATTTTTTTAGAATTTTTAGGATTTAATTTGCTATTTTCTAGGATTTAAATAATTTTAATTAGTTTTTAATTCATAATAAATACAAAAATAAAAAAAATTCTTTTTCTTAAAACTTTCTTTTGTTTTAACTTAGGTTTAGAAATTTTATTTGCATCCATATGAGTTAATCTTGCCTTAGTTGCTTATTTGTCACGTTTTCTTCGTTCTCGTTAATTGTTTTTGTGCATTAATTGCTTTTGTTTGCTTATTTTAATTGTTGATTTTCATTAGTAGATATAGAAAATCAAATCAATCTTTGTTTACATTCAAATCATTGTCCAAACAAGAACGTGGTTTGAATTTCATAAATCGTTGGGATAACGACCCGGGAATCATACTTCCCGGTTTATATACGTATTTTATTATGTATATTAGTGAAGATTTTCCTTTTTACCTTTGTCCTCAAGGGTAATTTGGTAATTTTCCATCATATATTATATTTTATAATTACGTATATATAGATTCTAAGCAATCAATTTTTAACGCCGTTGTCGGAGATTTGTGATTAAGATTCTCTCGTTTTAAGTTTGTTGATCGTAATTTGAAGACCCTTTCGTTTTTGAAAGTTTTATTTTTTTTTTAAACCAAGAAAAAATAATAATAAAAAGTAAAAAATATTTTTCTTTTCTTTTAGTATAATTATCATATAAAAAAATCAAAAATATAAAAAATTGTCCATAATAAAAAAAATAAAATAAACAAAGTTGGTAAAAGAACACCAACAAATAATACCTTCAATTGAGGTATTATCCATTAGTAAGTTCCCAACTCGAATCAAAGATTTAAAAACTTACCATTTGTGTCATTTACGAGGAACGACTCACCTTAAAAAGTAAAAATTTTAAGAGCTACCGTGAAGTAAATTTGATTATTTGGTTTAAGTTGTCTTCTCGTTATCCGTTAAAATAGTTTGTTAAAAAAAATAAAAAAAATAAAAAATTAGTTTAAATTTTCTTTTTCTATTTTTGTGCATGCGCACTCGTTCTCAAACCCGCAACCATAACCGTCAACAACAAGCCCCACCGGCTGTTGTAGAACC